>ML805487.1:92967-109861 GCA_009831015.1 Picea engelmannii
TTGGATAATAACCCTAGAAGACAAGTCGGCTCAAGAGAATAATTAATATTAAGTTATTAGCCTCCAGGAAGAGAAGTCGACCCAGTTAAGTGACTTAGAGCAATATAAATAGAGGGCGCTAGAGCTCATTTGTACTCACTCACTCTCACAACTGCATAAGGACAAGTGGTGCGCATGACTGGAGAAGAGTTGCCATTGCTACAGTGGTGACTTGGTCTTTGGTTATGGCTGGACTTTCTGCTTGGTTATGGTTTGGACTTTCTGCTTGGTATGCCAGCTCTGGAGGGAGGAACGTTACCTTGGTTGGCTATTGGTTCTAGGGTTTGCTTCCGGAATTATTCTATTTGTCAAGGTTAAGTTGCTCAGGGTGGCATTTGTGCCTATGGTTGGGTGACAATATTGAGATATTGTCTACGGTGAAACGAGCACACCTTTTATCCTAACAGGTTATGGGCCCACACTATCATCGGACAATCTAACCAATGTAAGGTAGATTGGGAGGATTTGCTCAGTTGCAATCAAAGTTTTGCTATAGCAACGAAAACCTAACCCTCATGTTGAGGCACCTTAAGTGAAGCGCTTCACCTAATTCCTGGATAACCTAGTGCGCCCTAGCCTAGCGCACCTCCTAGTACTTGCAGCAAGCCAAGATGTCAAGTTTGAAATTTTGGTCAAAGTCAATGTTTGACCAAGTCAAAATCTAAGGTTGATCAGTCAAAAGTCAAAATGGAAGGCAGTTATGAAGATAGAAGACCTAGCATGAATAAAGTGCATGTTGTGCCCAAGAGAAATCTACAAAAAGGAACATTATGAGGTTTACCAATCCTCTAGCAGCTAAACCTCTGGTCCAGCAAAATCATTCTAAAGTTTACTGTCACAGTTGAGTAACAAAGGTATGTACCTATACATGTTCTTTTAATTTGTATCATTAACATGAGTGTGTTTGCAGGGAAAGTACAAGGGATCTTGTCCAAAGCAGTGATCTTGGATTCAGTGCATTCAGAAGATCAACACACTCTCCAGGTTTGACTTGATATATCTCTGGATGTTATGGCATTATGAACTTCTAGTCAAAGTTATAAGTTGACTTTAGTAAAGATCTTATAAGGTTGAGATCATATTCTCTAACTCAGTTTTTCTGTCAAGAAAGCATATTGTTTTAAGTTTAAGGGACATGTCGAAAAGGATACTTGCCCCAGAAGAAAAGCAATTCAAGTGGAACAACAGAAAGACTCTAGGTTTGCATATCAAGTTTGACATCTTTATTATTGTCCCGTAAGTGAGTATTGATAAGTACTTAGTAGCTTATACTACTCAGTGTACTTATTTGCAAATATGAATTAACACCTACTCTAGGAGATATTTCTTGTTCTTGTTCTCAGATCATCTTAGTAATGCTACCAAGAAACTAACCTTCATATGAAAGATGTTGTATTGGAAACATTGTTGTTCTTGTTGTCTCAGGTAGGTTATTTCATGAAGGCTATCATGAAGATGTCTTTCCAAGCTTGTAGCAATTGCCTCTATCCTTGTCTTTATTCTTGTTTCAATTTTCTATCATAAACATATTGTCTTGGATCTTTCTCTTGCTTCTTGTCTTGTTTCGGGCAGGTACCCTTATGAAATATGTTGACAAACCTTTGATGAACAATCTTTGCGGAAGCTGTCATAGAAGAAGTTTATAAGGATGACACAATGCTTGCAACAACTGCAAGATGGGCAGCAATCAGAACAGATAGAAACAAACTTAAAAAGACTCAGAGGAAGTCAATAATTAAAAGGAAACCAGAACAGGCTTGTGACACTTTGCAGAAAGCAAAGAGAGATGCAGCAGACGGAAGTATGGACTCTCTCAGATAGAGGGAATTGATTGCAGAATTCAAGAAACATGCAGTCTCAAAATAAAAACAAGGAAGTTCTAGATATTGCTCATTCAGGCATGAAGTCAGGATTAGGAGGGACCTAATCCCCAATGATATGGTCCATTGAAGAATCTGTGAAGACTTATAAATGGAAGTTTTGATAGATACAAGGCAATATCCGAGGCTAGAGGGTTCTCCCAGAAGGAGGGAGAAGACTATGATGACAGCTTGTTCCAATAACCAGATATACCTCTACTTGAGCCATTATATCTCTTGCAATATCCATGGGTTGGAGTTTACATGAGATGGATGTAAAGACTGTTCTTCTCAACAGAGTAATTGAAGAAGAAACATATGTAGAGCAACCTCAAGGTTTTGAGGTATACCAGGAAGAGACCCATGTATGCAGATAGAAGAAGACCTTGCATGGATTCAAGCAACTTGGTGCAAAGCCTCTCATGTACAACAAGCATGGTGAAAACTTCCTATGACAGAGGAAGTGTAAAGAAATGGTTCTTCAAAAGCTCGAGATGATGGATTGCAAATCCATGGCAAACTCCCATGATGATAGATCCGAAGAAGTTAAGAGACTTTGATCCAGCAGACCCGTTCCTATATCAACAATTGAATGGCTCGTTGATGTATTTGGAGAATACTCAACCGGATATTTGCTTCACTGTGAAAATAGTTCCAGGTGGAACCTAGCTATGAGAATTGAATAATTGCAAAGCATGAATTGAAATGTCTTCATGGGACGTTTGAGTTATATACGGTTGCATGGATTTATCGATTCAGATTGGACAGGAAGTGGAGATAACAGAAGAAGTGCTTCTTGGATATGTTTCAGTTTGAGCTTTTTCCACAATATCATGGGCTAGCAGAAAACAGAAGGTTGTTGCACTCACCACGACAAAAGCAGAGTATATTGCAGCTTGTGATGCTTGTACGGAAGCAATGTGGCTCCGTAAGCTGGTTTTTGGACTATTTGATCAGGCGCTAGATTCGACCATGATATATTGTGATAGCCAGAGTTGTGTGAAGCTCTTGGAGAACCCGGTGTTCCATGACAAGTCGAAGCACATTGAGATCAAGTACTATTTTCTCCGTGATAAAATCCAAAGGAGAGAAGTAGTTCTCCAGTATATCTCAACTGATGAGCAGATAGCAGATGTTTTTTGGTAAAGCCTATGTCCAAGATGAAAAGTTTTGTACTTAAGGGACAAGTTGAGACTCGTGGAGATGACTTCCTTATTGGAAAAGGAAGAGATGGCTCCCCAAGTTGGGAGGGAGCATTGATATGTTATTGATTTATGGGCAGTCATTTTCCAATTCGGAAAATGGTCCAGGTTGGGCAGTCACTTTCCAGTTCGAAAAATGGTCCAGAACGAACAATCATTTTCTTAACAAAAATGGTCTGATAGATTGTTGATGTACCATAGACAGCGATTCCCCTTGTGGCCAATGTGGGGGAATGGTCTAGGACAGTCATTCTCCTTGGAAGTCACACTCTGAGAAGTGGTCAAGCAGAATGGTCCACCTCTCCGGGCAGTTATTCTTTCGAAGTTCACAGTTGTGAGCAGATTCGAAGAATGGTCTGATATAGGAGGTTGGTGCAGGACAGTCATTTCCGTAGGAAATGGTCCGAACAGTCATTCCCTAGTGCAGACTCATTCTCTCCAGGTTGCATTGTGATTAGTGCCAGAAGAATGGCCCAGTTAGGTTGAATGGTCCAGGTTCAGTAATCAGGGACAGCCATTCCCTAGGGCAGACTCATTCTCTCCAGGTTGCACCGTGATTAGTGCCGGAAGAATGGCCCAATTAGGTTGAATGGTCTAGGTTCAGAAATCAGGGACAGTTATTCTTCTATGCTTGGGAAGAATAGTCCAGATAGCCCATGGATGATGTTTAACTTTCGAAGGGCAAATGCTCTTCCAGATCTCACAGATGTGAGTGGAAGAATGGCCCAGATGACTCAATTTATATCATGACATTGTTGATGCAGATTGATATCAGATGATAAGATTGTTGTATGTCTCTGGATAGTAGTTGTATGCTACTGTGGTGGATGTCTTCCACTGGTAGTGATTGTGTGTCACTTGTTAGTAGTCATGTGCTACTAGGAGTGGTTGTGTACTACTATGGATAGACACAGTTGTGTTCTATTGGATGGCATTGTAGCAGTTGTATGCTATTTGATTACCATGAAGACTACCACTAGTGTTGGAGATGATTGTCAACTAGATGGATAGTCAGTGTGTAGGTGGACGGACATTCTCCAAGCAAACAATGGTCCTGGAAAAACAAATTGATGGTGGACAGACATTCTCCCTGTGGAGAATGGTCCAGGTTGAAAGATTGTTGACATATCATGGACTGGTATTTTCCTAAGGCACAGATTGTGGCCCAATTAGGAAAATGGTTCAGGACCGATATTTTTCCTGAGGCACAGTTATGGGCATGATCAGGTTGAATAGTCCGCCTCCTAAGGACATGACGTCTCGATTAGGGTGGTTGATACGGGACCGATATTTTCTATGGCATATGGGTAGAGATTGATCTTTATGGTACATATGACCCGATTAGAAAACAGTCTGAGGCTGACATTCCTATAGGAATGGTCTCTATAGCCCATAGAGTGGCTTTCAGCATCTAGGAGGACTGACATTCTTCTAGGACATAGGTCTAGATTAGAAGAATGATCCTTGTAGCCCATTGCAGGGCTTTCAGCATATGTTGGAACAACTATTCTTCTAGGATGTATGTTTAGATTAGAAGAATGGTCCTTGTATCACTCTATTAAGTGAGTGACTTATTCAGCATCATGCTTGATTACTCAAATGGAGTATGACCTCGAGAGATGATGCAGTTGATGCTATCAGATGATATTGATAGTGGTGATGTTGCTCGTAAGTTGATCTACGTGATTATGAGATAACCTGTGTGGCTATGATGATGCTATCGGTTGAATGGTTTGTTTGTGCTCAAGACCATTGCCTTTAATACCTCCCTAGCTAGGAGGGAGTGTTGATATTCTGGTAGTTGCGGGAGGTATTAACCTCTACGTGTAACCTTTGACGAGACTAGAATATTCCGAGAAGCAAGAGAAACCCTAAAACGTTGGATAATAACCCTAGAAGACAAGTCAACTCAAGAGAATAATTAATATTAAGTTATTAGCCTCCAGGAAGAGAAGTCGACCCAATTAAGTGACTTGGAGCAGTATAAATAGAGGGCGCTAGAGCTCATTCGTACTGACTCACTCTCACAACTGCATAAGGACAAGTGGTGCGCATCACTGGAGGAGAGTTGTAGTTGTTGCAATGGTGACTTGGTCTTTGGTTATGGTTTGACTTTCTGCTTGGTTATGGTTTGGACTTTCTGCTTGGTACGCTAGCTCTGGAGAGAGGTACGCTACCTTGGTTGGCTATTGGTTCTAGGGTTTGCTTCCGGAATTATTTTGTCTGTCAAGGTTAAGGTGCTCGGGGGTGGCATTTGTGCCTATGGTTGGGTGACAATATTGAGATATTGTCTACGGTGAAACGAGCACACCTTCTATTCTAACAAACTTTGCTCTGGATTGCTCAAGCCTAGTCTTCTTCAAACTGTACAAATTCCAATATGTGCTCCAATTCCTATTACAACAAGAGGATGAAGTAACCTAAAAGACAAGCCTTATGGCTAATTGTTGTAGAATAGAGCTTGCGGCCCCATGAGTTGCCCACCAAGCATAAGGCTTCTTAGCCCATTTCTGAGCACATTATAGCCTCCAAATCTCCCAATACCAGTGGAAAACTCTACGAAGCCCTCCTCACCTCATCAAGGGATGCTTTGTCCTGATATATCCTTCTAAATACTTCCTTCCTCCCCTGTGAAGTCTCTCCCTCCATGTGAGGAGGGAATCTACATAAGGCCCACCATTGAGCCAATGATTACTCTAGTAATTGGGATTGAATAACTGAGCCAAGCAATGCAAAGGTGTGCAATTTTTATCCCACCTGGTGATAAGAATATCTCGTATGGTGGTGAACAAGATCTCTATGGATGTCCCATACTTAGGGCAATCATTTTGTATAATAATGGTCTTCATGAACTCTATGGAATCCCACCCCTCATAAACATCTCCTAAGGTGGGTTGGTTTGTGTGTGCAAACTGCAACAAAGAAATGATGGGGTCCATGATCTTAACGGTAAGATCTACCCTCTCCCACCAATCATCATCTAACACTCTATTCTTGACCTTTCTTGAAGCAGTATAATCAGTCTTTCTCTAAAAAGACCAAAACTAAGAAATAATCATGGCCTCAAGAGTGGTCCTAACCTCCCTCAACCTCTTAAGCATGATTAATGAGGAGGCAAACCGAGTATCTACAATCTTCAACAATGATAAATGTGTGTACTCTTTGTTGATTGTGGGGGCATTTGTATGGTTTTATACAAAATTGTGGATATAACGTGCATCATCAATAAGAATTTACATCCATGTCACATCTGAAGCGATCGATTTAAGTGCTAAATTCAAAGAATGAACAATGCAAAGTGTCCAAAATATGTGTGGATATTTAACTTCCACAATCATACTAGCAGCCTTGCAAAAAAGTGCATAATTTGTGATAATTTACACACGAGAATCAACACCTACATCTTCCATGACTTTAATGAACAACTCACCCATATATTGCTTGCGCATCCTTGTATTTTCCAAGAGCATCCACCATTTTCAAGAAGATTGGACCATTCTGGGAAGACACCATGAAATGGATGGCGTGTTGCATCCATCCATTCATCAAAACCAATACGGACACTAGATGAGGGCCATGATGATTTAATAGGTTATAGGATTTTATCCACCTCTTTTTCCTTAACCAACAATGTGGTTCTGAGTTTCTATGAACTGGGAGGCATATACCCGATTGGAGCTTGTTTGACTAGAGCTTTGACACGTCTCCATAAACAAAGGAGACCATGCAACATTACATGCAATGAAATTGAGATAGAAAAAGAACCCAATGGTAAGATCAACCTCCTCTCACTTTTCTTGTTGAAATATCTCATCCATTAGACCTGTTATCTCCAATTTCTAGGGATAACTAAGGAGATGATGTCTCGAGGCCCTCAGGTTGCAGACATGGAGTACCGAGAGGCAGATTACTGACAGCATCCACATGCACAAACAGAGACCCCACTTCACCACCGCACATCCTGGATTCGTGATGATGGCATCAACCACATCAACTTGCTTCCGAAAGACGATGGGTCTTGCTCCATGAGGTACAAGTTAGGTATTGTGGTATTGTGGTAAGTGTCACTTTAATATGAGGCATTTAAGTATGCTGCATTTAAAGTTGCTTTTGATTATAGAACGTTTGCTTGGAAATTATGCTCTTTGCCCTGTTTAACCTTGGTGGTTGACATTGAGCCCTAGTAAGTGGTCACCCTTGGAGATGGGTTTGTTACTGGGAGGTCTCCTTAACGAATCATCATGCCATTCCTGATCATACTTTCCATTTTTCACACTTCACCCCATTTTCATCTCCTTATCTTTTGGGACTTTTAGGTGTATTGACCCAAGAAGGGACTGTACCTCATTTCATGGGAAGAAAGGGTTGAAGGCCCAGAAGTTTGTAGCTGGCAAAAGACAAAAGTCGATCATAAATCTTCTAGATGATCACCCAAGAATCCCGCGGACAATGAAATGTCTCTCACAAGAAACTGATGGAACCCATGAAAAATAACAATATAAAAATGCCAACCAAGGTAGAGCATGTGTGGGCAATGTTTTTCACGCTTAGGTAGAAGTCTCACACATTGTCTTCAACTTGGGGAAGCATAGTGTGACCAAGGTAGAGTCAAGGTGGGCAATGTTTTTCATGCTTCAGTAGAAATCCCACCTTGGCTTCAACCTGGGAACATCTTAAAAAATCAATGGCAATAAATGGGCTTGGAAAAAGGATGCATTGAAAATGAAGGTTCAACACACCCTCTACAAAGGCACCCATAAATGAGACAACACGAACCCTTGTATGTCATGAACCCCATGCCCAAAAGTATTTACCCCCATCCACTCCATCTTCTCCACATGACTTAGAGAGGTTTCCACCTAGGAAACACTCCTTGACTTAAGGTCTGGTTCACCCAATAGGTCACCTTGTCAGCTCTCCCATACCTAAACTTGGCAAATTGCATACGGTCTTTGAGCACTTGTTTAATTTGATGAGGTAGTTTTTGATGTACATGCTTAGGTGGCTCTTATATTAAATGTGATTTTACTTGCCATGATGCGTTGACTTGAGATCCTTGGAGGGCGTACTTGTTTGTCTTTGCAGGACCTTATTGATGGACATTTTGGAGGAACAAGCCCAGCTTGGGCCTTCATTGGGGCAGGAAGCCCACCAATTGGATGCCATGGCACAGACCTCGGGCCAGTACAGGAGTTGAGCATTTCCTTTGGAGGCAAAGGAAGAGACCTTGGAGGACCTCACCTAGCCCTTGCAAGCCCGACGTTTTGCCTTTGGAGGCTAAAACGTCATCTTAGAAGGCTCGATGTCACCCTAGGGATAGGATTTTGGTGGTGATATGATGTTTGATGGACACTTGGCACTTTTGATGAGGAATATCCCTTGTACCTTGGAGAGAATACCTCAACGCCTAAAGGGAAGGCCTTTGGAGGCCCAACGATTTCATCCTCAAGCTCAACGTCTTGCCAAAGTGACCAAGACGTCACCCTAGGAGGGGTTGACGTCACATTTTTAGGGTTTTCTTCATGTGAAAATTAAAATTATTTTGTTAAGGGGCAAAGTAAAGGGAGTTGGCCTCCTTAATTTGTGGTTTACCCTAACTTTATGTGGACAAGCACTTTCTAGGAGTTTTGTATAAATAAGAATCATTTTCATTTCATTTGAACATAACTCTCTCACATGAGAAGAGCTTCTTGGCTGAAATTCGCGCCCCTCTTGGGCAATATCATTCTCTCTCTCTCTCTTATGCTATGGTTTATCATTGTCTTGTGGAGTGAAGTGGTGCACTAGCTCTTCGAGGTCTTTTCTCTTGCTATGGTGATAAAATTTCTTGATAACTAGGGTTTTGTCTTGCATGCTCTTGGAATTGGTAAGGAAAATATGCATTATGTTAGTTCTCCTTTCTTGTTCCATGGTTGTTATTGGCTAGATCCTTGGAGGAATATAAGGGCATATACCCTCCACCAAGTTTTATCATTGTTGTTGGTTGAAAAGGATATTACAAAGGTTCCTAGGAGGAATAAAAGGGCTTACACTCTCCTAGGTTTTACCTTGTTAGCGTTACTTGCTCAAGGGAGTAAGAGAGATTACACCCCTTGGGAGGTAGTAGACCTAACCTAATTCAAGAGGACTCCACAACCCATTTGGCAAGGCACTAATCATTTATTGCATTGGAGAAATAAATTACTTGCATTGGTAAACGTGATTTTGAGAGATATTGATCTTGTTCAAGTTAGAATCTCTTCTAAGTTCTTGGTGTCTTAGGCTTGCTAAAGCCACTAGAGCGTATTAACTGGTTTAGTAGTTCTTGAGTTGTAATTGATCAAAAGCTACAGCCATTAGGGCTGCAGCAAAACATACTTCATTTCTTACTTTAACTTGCATTTCAATCGTGGAAATTTGTTTGTAAGCCACTATTATCATTCAATTGCTTATTGGATAACTTTTTGTCGGATTACTTGCTAATTTTCATGGTTGAAACTTGTTGTTGTAGCAAATCTTTGCTACAGCCACTTGGCTGTTACAATTATTCTCTGAAAACACTATCTAACAGCCCTCTTTCACCATCAAAATTTGTGCTTGAATATTGGAAAGCTATCTATTGGTTTAATGTTTCATTGTCCAATAATTATTTGACAATTTTGATGGTTATTTCTGCAGTAATTGATTGATTTCTTTGCTGATATATATATTTGTTTACTGTTGTAATTTAGGACAGCAAGCTTCACTTGCTTGTCCATCGGAATATTGAGCTTGTATACTTGTTTTTTCTCTTGTCTCGAGCAGGTACAACTATCTTCTACAGGTACTCAAGCATTTGGCAACCATTGACCATCACCAAGACTTGTTCCCAAGCCATCTTCCACTTCGTAGCTTGACCTTTAGGGGCATCATCTTCCATTACTCCACTTTCCATCTCATTTCCCCTAAGGTCACCAGCAATTCTCCCCTTGTGTAGGATTTCTCCTTCACTAAAGCGAGAGGAGTACTTACCTAAGGTGACAGTGGGTAGGTATTCTCATAGTTCTAGCCATCTTGTGGATTGGGTCGAGCTTTGCCCAACCTACAATTTGCGCAATAACATTTTGGCGCCGTTGTTGGGGAGGATTTTGAATCCTCTTTCGTGCCCTAACGACACTGTGGCAAACTATCCCAAAGCATTTCCCTAGTTTTTCTGGCGACTCCACTTGAGGGAAGTTCCCTTTCCCTTTCCTTCCTTGATGAGCTAAGACTCATCTGGCGACTCCACCATCCCAAAATCCTTCTTCCCGAAAAACCCTTCCCCTTGGAAGATTCAAACCTTCCAAAACCTACCTAAGAAGGCCTCCTCTCCACTCTCCCGTTGTCAAACAACTTTTCCACGGTAATCTCCCACCTACACCAATGGCTCGTCCTTGGGAAAGGGACCTCTATAAGCCCTTAAACATGGCAGCCATCGTTGGATGTCCCAATACCATGCCTAAAGAGATCAACAAATGGTTGCCAAAGTTTTATGGGAACAATGTAATCACCGCAGAACAACATCTACATGCCATCGGTTGAAACATGCGGAATGGAGTGGAACACGAAGATGTTGCAATGAAGTTGCTAACAACATCTCTCACTGAAGATGCCCAAAGGTGGTTTGATGGCTTACCAGATAATCACCTCACCACATATGAAGATTTCACTAAGCTATTCAAAAGCAGGTGGTCACTGAAGAAAGATAACAGTATGTTAATGAATCAGTTCAACTAGATAAAGAAAAAGGAGAATGAGACGGTTAGTGAGTTTGATACCAGATTTGATAAACTGCACAGCTAAATCCCCCAGGATTTGCACCCTACCGCAGCAGCTACTCGTCTCCTTTATGTCAATGCCTTTGAAGGGAAATTTGTTTTCATCTTGAGGAACAAGAAACCCCGCACTTTGGCAGAAGGCAAAGAGTATAGTGCTAACATTGAAAAGAATCTTCTGTACTCTAAGTTCGATCCTTTTCAGTATCCTCGTGCCAAAGCAGAACCAAAGGCAAAAACAACTACAAACAGTGCACTGGATCTAATTGTTCTCATAGCTCAGAAGCTTGATCAGATGAATACTCAGTTTGTCCAGACTCAAAATCAAGTTATGAGTCGGTTGACAACTTTGGAAAGAAATCAATCTGCTCCCAAGCATCCATTTGTTAGGAAAGAACCCACGGGTTGGAAGGCAAAGGCTCCTGACACACTGAACCTTGTTGGGATGGTGAACTTGGAGGAATTACCATGGTGCTCTCCTTGCCAAGAACCTCATCCAGAGGAAGAGTGTCCAAGACAAGAAGAAGAATCTCGTGACAATATCAATTTCATGGATACAATCTTTGCCTTTCAGGATGATGATGATGATAGACTCGCAAGTGTTACACAGGAACAGATTGATGAAGCCCGAAGAAAGGGAGCCAGAGAAGGTCGGCTCAGGGTGCTTAATCAGTTGACTGAAGAGCAGAAAAAAGAATTAAAGAAGAGTGAGATCTTGACTTATGCAAGAAGGACTAAGATTCCTATCTTGCCTCCATAGACTTCAGAAAAGCAAGACTTATCTCAGTCGACAAAGCCAACTTCAGCTCAGTCAAAGCAAACCACACCCCAGCCAACGAAGAAGGTGGCCCCACCACCCCCACCTCTAATTCAAGAATTTCTTCCAAAACCAACACGGGTAGAAGAGATTCAATTGAATATAGATGTCCCAGCCATGATTGGGAAAATGAATATGACAATCCCTGTGACAAAAATGTGCAAGATCATCAGAAGAGAAGTGTTGAAGTTGTTGAAAGTGTCGAGGCGGAAGATACTCCGATAATCTTGAATACCTACCTTGGGTGGCAAAACGATCCCAACACTCCCTTCTACCTTTCTTTAGGTATGGATAATCTTGTCTTGCAAAATTGCATGCTAGATTCTGGGGCCTCAGCAAATGTGATGTCCTTAAAGGTTATGAAGCAACTTGGCCTCAAGACAACTAGACCCTATGGAACTGTCTGTGGCATCGATTGCAAGAAGGTCAAGGTTTACAGTCTCATAGAAGATGCGGAGTTCTATCTGGTGGATTTTCCTCACATTAGCATCCTCATGAATATAGTGGTGATTGATGTTCCAGATGGTTGGGGCATGCTATTATCGAGGAGTTGGGCCACCACTCTTGGAGGATTCCTTAG
The DNA here is from genome assembly GCA_009831015.1 of Picea engelmannii. NCBI lineage: Eukaryota > Viridiplantae > Streptophyta > Pinopsida > Pinales > Pinaceae > Picea > Picea engelmannii. The sequence continues at coordinate 105,237 of ML805487.1, forward strand.
AATGGACCTCACTCATGCTTATATCCCCATGGAGGATGGTACCTTTGAGGTTCTTTACAACCGACGAGCAGGCCAAGGAACATGTTATAGAGTGGGACCATCCTAATCGCATCAACTAGAATGAATTTGATGAATGTCCACTACCCATTGAATATGACCCTCATGATCTACCTTTCATGCAGGGGGATTCTATAGGCACACTGCTTCCAAGAACCCAGGAATATAAGGAGAAGTTGGAAAATTTTCAAGGGAACAAACCAAGGTCTATCAAAATATTGAAGAAAGAAGAAGATAAAGGGGGCAAAGAATGTTAGAAAGCTATTAATGATGCAGTCAACACAGAGCCTCTTTCATACCCCTATATCGAGAATATACCTTACATCAACTATAGCGAAGGAAGTCTTGCATTCATGTGGGATAAGAGGAAGGGCAAGCCCAAATATGATTAGAAGAATAACAACTCTTGGCTTGGCCCTTACATCATCAAGAAGAAGTTTGATAATGAAAGGTACTACTTATCATCTTTAGACAAGAGAAAGATGTCATTACCTGTGGATGGGTCTCTTCTCCGACCCTACATTCAAGGTACGTGACTTCTTCAGGGCCCAGGCCCCAGGTAAGTAGGTAGGTCATCTTGCTTTCTTGCATTTTGCATCTTGATTTCTCATGGTAGTTTAGTTGCATTTCATTTTGCTCTACTTGCATTTTTTTATTTACATGCTTCTCTCTTATCATATTATATAAAAAGTGTAAAATTTTCTTTTCTAGATTAGTTGTCATTTTTAGAATTTTGATTTTGATTATATGAGCAAAGGGTGATTGAGCCACCCAAGATTTTACGATTTTATGTTTCACTGTAGGCACAGGTCTGACCAGGAGATGTTGAGGTTGTCATGCACTCTACGGTGAGTACATGTCCCCAAGTAGGAGCCAAATGTTATCCCCAATTTCTAGGGATAACTAAGGAGATGATATCTCAAGGACCTCATGTTGCAAACATGGAGTACTGAGAGGCATATGACTGACAACGTCCACATGCACAGACAGAGACACCACTTCACCACCGCACATCCTGGATTCGTGATAATGGCATCAACCACATCAGCTTGCTTCCGAAAGACGATGGGTCTTGCTCCATGAGGTACAAGCCGAGTATTGTGGTAAGTGTACCTTTAGTATTTGAGGCATTTGAGTATGTTGCATTTAAAGTTGCTTTTGATTATAGAACCTTTGCATGGAAATTATGCTCTTTGCCCTGTTTCACCTTGGTGGTTGACATTGCACCCTAATAAGTGGTCACCCTTAGGGATGGGTTTGTTACAGGAGGTCTCCTTGACGAGTCATCGTGCCATTCCCGATCATACTTGCCATTTTTCACACTTCACCCCTTTTTCATCTCCTTATCTTTTGGGACTTTTCGGTGTATTGACCCAAGAAGGGATTGTACCTCATTTCATGGGAAGAAGGGGCTGAAGGCCTAGAGGTTTGTAGCTAGCAAAAGACAAAAGTCAATCATAAACCTTCTAGATGCTCGCCCAGGGATCACGAGGACAATGAATTGTCTCTCATAAGAAACTGATGGGACCCATGAAAAATAACAATTTAAAAATGTCGACCAAGGTAGAGCATGTGTGGGCAATGTTTTTCATGCTTAGGTAGAAGTCTCACACATTGTCTTCAACTTGGGGAAGCATAGTGTGACCAGGGTAGAGTCAAGGTGGCCAATGTTTTTCATACTTAGGTAGAAGTCCCACCTTGGCTTCAACCTGGAAACATTTTAAAAAATTAATGGCAATAAATGGGCTAGGAAAAATGATGCATTGAAAACGAAAGTCCAGCACACCCTCTACAAGACACCCAAAAATGAGACAATAAGAACCCTTGTACGTCATGAACCCCATGCCCAAAAGTCTTTACCCCCATCCACTCCATCTTCTCCACATGACTTAGAGAGGTTTCCACCTAGGAAACACTCCTTGATTTAAGGTCTGGTTCACCCAATAGGTCACCTTGTCAACCCTCCCATACCTAAACTTGAGAAATTGCATACGGTCTTTGAGCACTTGTTTAATTTGATGAGGTAGTTTTTGATGTACATGCTTAGGTGGCTCTTATATTAAATGTGATTTTACTTGCCATGATGCTTTGACTTGAGATCCTTGGAGGGCGTACTTGTCTGTCTTTGCAGGACCTTGTTGATGGACATTTTGGAGGAAGAATCCCAGCTTGAGCCTTCAATGGGGTAGGAAGCCCACTGGTTAGATGCCATGACCTAGAACTTGGGGCACTACAGGAGTTGAGCGTTGCCTTTGGAGGCAAAGGAAGAGACCTTGGAGGACCTCGCCTAGCCCTTGCAAGCCCAACGATTTGCCTTTGGATGCTAAAATATCATCTTGGGGGGCTTGACGTCACCCTAGGGCTAGGGTTTTGGTGGTGATGTGATGTTTGATGGACACTTGGTACTTTTGATGAGGAATATCCCTTGTACCTTACAGAGAAGACCTCAACTCCTGAAGGGAAGGGCCTTTGGAGGCCCAACGATTTCATCCTCAAGCTCAACGTCTTGCCAAAGTGACCAAGACATCAAACTAGGAGGGGTTGACGTCACATTTTTAGGATTTTCTTCATGTGCAAATTAAAATTATTTTGTAAAGGGGCAAAGTAAAGGGAGTTGGCCTCCTTACTTTGTGGTTTACCCTAACTTTATGTGGACAAACACTTTCTAGGAGTTTCGTATAAATAAGAATCATTTTCATTTCATTTGAACATAACTCTGTCACATGAGAAGAGCTACTTGGCTTAAATTTGCCCCCCTCTTGGGCAATATCAGTCTCTCTCTCTCTCTCTCTCTCTCTCTCTCTCTCTCTCTCTCATGCTATGGTTTATCATTGTCTTGTGGAGTGAACTGGTGTGCTAGCTCTTTGAGGTCTTTTCTCTTGCTATGGTGATGAAAGTTCTTGGTAACTAGGGTTTTGTCTTGCATGCTCTTGGAATTGGTAAGGAAAATATGCATATGTTAGTTCTTCTTTCTTGTTCCATGGTTGTTATTTGGATAGATCCTTGGAGGAATATAAGGGCATATACCCTCCACCAAGTTTTATCATTGTTGTTCGTTGAAAAGGCTATAACGAAGGTTAATAGGAGAAGTAAAAGGGCTTACACCCTCCTAGGATTTACCTTATTAGGGTTACTTGCTTAAGGGAGTAAGAGAGATTACACCCCTTGAGAGGTAGTAGACCTAACCTAATTCAAGAGGACTCCACAACCCATTTCGCAAGGCACTAATCATTTATTGCATTGGAGAAATAAATTACTTGCATTGGTAAACGTGATTTTGAGAGATATTTATCTTGTTCAAGTTGGAATCTCTTATTGGTGTCTTAAGCTTTCTAAAGCCACTAGAGCGTCTTAATTGGTTTAGTAGTTCTTGAGTTGTAATCAATCAAAAGCTACAGCCAATAGGGCTGCCGCAAGACATACTTTATTTCTTACTTTAACTTGCATTTCAATCGTGGAAATTTGCTTGTAAGCCACTACTATCATTCTATTGCTTATCAGTTAACTTTTTGTCGGATTACTTGCTAAATTTCGTGGTTGAAACTTGTTGTTGTAGCAAATATTTGCTACAGCCACTTGGCTGTTACAATTATTCTCTGAAAACACTATCTAACAGCCCTCTTTCACCATCAAAATTTGTGCTTGAACATTGGAAAGTTATCTATGGGTTTAATGCTTCATTGTCCAATAATTATTTGACAATTTTGATGGTTATTTCTGCAGTAATTGATTGATTTCTTTGCCGATATATATATATATATTTGTTTATTGCTGTAATTTAGGACAGCGCGCTTCACTTGCTTGTCCATCGGAATATTGGGCTTGTATACTTGTCTTTTCTCTTGTCTTGGGAAGGTACAACTATCTTCTGCAGGTACTCAAGCATTTGGCAACCATTGACCATCACCAAGACTTGTTCCCAAGCCATCTTCCACTTTGTAGCTTGACATGTAGGGGCATCATCTTCCATTACTCCACTTTCCATCTCATTTCCCCTAGGGTCACCCATGATTCCCCCCTTGTGTAGGATCTCTCCTTCACTAAAGCAACGAGAGTACTTACCTAAGGTGACAGTGGGTAGGTATTCCCATAGTTCTCACCATCTCTTGGATTTGGGTCGAGCTTTGCCCAACCTACAATTTGTGTGATAACAGGACCATCACTTTGAGCTAGACTCTTTCTTGTTGGATAAATTGCAGTCCCACTCCCAAATATACAAGAATGGAAGAGAATCCTCATTTTTTTGTTTCCTACTTGTTGCTGCCACCTTCCCCATGCCAATGTCATCCTCTCTTTCCATATATTTTTATTGGGTAGCATTCGCTGCTTTACACGCTCCAAGTCCACAAGAAAAGCCCAACAAATGGCTCTTAACTAGGTAGTAGTTTCTCTTGAATTCATTCTTGTAGTAATTACATGTCCAAAGAACATTTCCTCCCCCAACGAGCTTTGCCTCAAGCCCTTGTTTTCTTGTTACAAACTTCCACAATAGATATTAATTTTCTTGAGCTTGTTGTCTTGCTACAACAAGGTTATTTCAGCACTTGCATCTCCACTTGTAGCAGATG
>ML805488.1:7090-19932 GCA_009831015.1 Picea engelmannii
AGTCTTTTATACAGAAGCATCCAGAGTTACTCAAGCGTTGCGGACAACACTTGTCTCAAGGGGAGGGGCATCTTAAGCCCTAATATTGGCTCATTACCACTTAATTGGGGCATATTAGATTAGTAATGTTATTTTATTTATGTTGGCTTTAGGCCATTAGTTGTGATTTAGATTAGTAATGCTATTTTATTTATGTCGGCTTTAGGCCATTAAAACCTCCTAGTCTCCTATATATACCAAGGAGACATTTTCATTTTGAATCATCTTGTACTTGAACATTTAAGTGGGGTAAAAGGAGGTTGCCCCCTCGAAGAGGCTTATTATCTGATATTATCTCTTTTTCAAGGCGTTGAGTACTTTTCTTGAGGTTTTTCTATGCTATATTGATGTTTGGTTCTTAACAATCACTCAAGATGGAAAGAAGAAGAAGAACATGAGAAAAGTCAAGTTCTTTGCATGTCACAAGTTTGCGTTGATTTTTCATATGAGATGATATATGATTGATATGTTATTATAATGATGAGAGTTCCATATATAGAGAAAATATGGTGACCATCCATGAAAGGATGCAACCCTTGGATAATAAATATATATTTATTTATTATGTATATTTATGGCTTGTATTATAAATATCATGTCATATATATATATATATATATGGAAGAATGTCTTCCCAGTGTTTTCCAAACATCAACACTCCCTCTCAACGAGGGAGAGATTATTCATCATGCCAAAGCTTGTTTCTGAAGTATACAAACTTCACCCTAGACTCATGACACTTGTCTATCAGTCTTAGGAGATGTCTCTCTCCCACCTGAACCTAAGGCAAACTCCTTTTTTAGCTCTCCCTCTGAGCCAATTGACTCTCTTTGAGAATATGATCACTTTTGTTCTACATGTGATAGCATCTACCATCTTGATTCTTTATCATTCCTTGGTAAATCACCATGACTAGGAAAAATACCACACCAGGGTCGTTCACCACAGGTATACACTTGTGAGTGAATGTGCGCCTGATGCTAACTGACATGGAGAAAGCACCTCAAGTCCATATTATTCCTTTTCATGATCAAGGAAGGACTATGCCTGGTCCCATTTACCACAAGTACACATTTATGATAAATGCATCATATATCCCTTGGTTTGTAGCCCAACCTAGGAGAAGTTCCACCTTATTCTTACTCAGGACATTGTAGAAAAAGGTCTACAACACATGGCACTCCCATGTGGACTTCTAGAGGCTAATCCCTCTAGAAAAAATAGGGTCAACTCCCCATAGTGTGTGACATCAAGGTCAACTCTCTTGACATGTCCTCATGTGCTCTCCACAAGGGATGTGTCCTCATGTTCTCTCCACAAGGGATGTTGGGCTATAATACCAAACCCACTTATCCCTCTCGGATAAGTGTCCTTATATATCAACTCAATTGATTCACAGAGGAGTATGATATAGAATTTTAGAGGCTGATACCTCTAGAAACACTAGGTTCAGTTCTCCATAGTATGTGACATCAAGGTCAACTCCCTTTACGTGTCTCCTCAAGGGAAGTGTCCTCTTGTTCTATCCAAAATTGATGTTGGGATATAATCCCAAACCCACTTATCCCTCTTGGATAAGTTTCCTCACAAATCAACTCAATTCATCCATAGAGGAGTATGATCTGGAGAATGTCTCGCGAAGTTGCAAAAATTAACACTCTCTCTCATCGAGGGAAGAATTCTCTGGCACGCCAATTCTATCACAAAAGTACTCTAAATTCATCATGGTAAGGGGTTTGGTAATAACATTAGCATCCTTCTCATCTGTAGGAAGGTACTACACTAGTACTTCCTTCTTATGCACCATGTATCAGATTTAATGGTACTTGATCTCATGAAACATTGGATTCTCTAAGAACTTCACACATCTCTCATTATTACAATGAATAATGGTGGAATCCAACACATGTCTAAATAAATATTCAAGGAGCTTGTGAAGCCACATTTCTTCATGGACTTCCAAACTTAAGGAAATATACTCTACTTCTGTGGTTCTCAAAGACAGAGAAGTTTGTTTCCTGCCACACCAGGAAACCATGGCATATCCCAAAGTGAAGCAACACCCATAAGTTATCTTCCTATCCATTGCGCTCCATGCCCAATCAGAGTTAGTATATCTCTACAATATCATGTCAATATTGGAATTATATATCAGACCATGTCCAATTGTCCCTCACATGTATCTCAACACATGCTTTTCAACAATCCAATGTGTTTGTCTCGATTGACTCATAAACTAGCTAAGTGCACTCACTACATAGAAAATATTTGGTCTGGTTTTAACCAGATACATCAATGATCCAATCATATTTTTGTACAAGGCCGGATCAATATCATCGTAATCAGAATAAGATACACTTAGTTTCTTGAAATTCATCACCATTGGTGTAGCCATGGGATTACAGTTCAACATTACAAATTTATTCAATATATCAACTGTGTACTTCCCCTGACTCAAGAAGATCTCATCAGTTCTCTGCCAAACCTCTAGTCCCAAGACGTAGTTCATGATACCAAGGTCCTTCATCTCAAACTCAGAGGCCAATGCATACTTTCATTGGACAATAAGACTCTATGTACCGTTGAGGAATAAATCATCAACAGAGAGTACCAAAATCAGGGACTCACCATTAACAGTCTTGTAGTATAGGTTGGGATCAATAACACTTTTTTTGAAGCACAAACTCATCAGGTGTCCATAAATCCTTACATACCAAGCTCGAGGTTCCTTCTTGATTTCATACAAAGACTTTTTCAACCTGCACACATGAGACTCATTCTTATGTATCATGAAACCATCTCGCTATGTGATGTATACTTCTTCCTCAATATCTCCATTGGGAAATGTTTTCTTTACATCTATCTGATGTTGTCTCCAACCCATGGATGTTGCAAGGGAAATAATCTTCCAGATAGAAGTGTATCAAGCAATAAGAGAAAAATTCTCCTCATAATCTATTCCCTCCACCTAAGAGAATCCTTTAGCAACAAATCTCTCTTTGTTCTTATCAATTCTCCCATCATATGTATGTTTTATTTTATATATATCCACTTGGAAGTCACTACAAAATTCCCATCAGGTCTCGAAACAACATCCCAAAAATCATTCTTCATGATGGACGAATACTCCTCCATCATGGAATCTTTCCATACTAGTTGACTAGATTCTTCCTCATAACAAGAAGGCTCAAAATCAATGACATGTCTCATAACTATGACATATCATGAATATCTCTGAGGTCTCTTGCTCTATCAGGAGGTACCATGAGGAGTTTCATGTCCTTCTACTTCCTACAGAGTCTAATGAGCCCATGTAGATTTCTTCCAACCTACTGCAATATCTCTGAGAACATCAATTGGAGATGCGAGATCAACAAGATCAATTGGATCAATAGGCTCAACTATCTCCCTCTTAATTTTTGGAGGGTGAGGGGGAGAAGGAACCATCTCTTCCTATCTCTCACTATCAATCTCCATGCGATATCCTCTAAATCTCTTGAAGGCTACCTCCTCCTCAAAGGTAACATAGTTTTTCACCTCAATATTTTTATAACCAAGGATGTAGATCTAGTATGCCTTCAAGGACTCATTGTGCCCCACAAATGTACCCTTTCTACCTAAAGGGTCTAGCTTGGTCCTTTTCTCCTTGGGTACATGAATGTATACTGGACACCCAAATATCTTGAAGTGTCCAACCTCAGGCTTCACTCATGAATTGTGTCCATACTAAACATCTCATGGTTCCCTCATGGAACACATATCTAAGACATATCGAGGTTCCCTCATGGAACCAATTTCTAAGCAATATTGAGGTTCCCTCACAACCAACGTGTCACAAGACATATCAATTTTTTCTCATGAAGCCAATGTCTTGGTTCCTTCATCTGACCGTCTGAGGCACGCCAGTATGAATTCCACATTCCCCCCTACTAGTCCATATAGGACACTCCAGGGAGAAATTTTCATGTTGTTTCCTCAAACATCTCTAGGACACATCGAGGTTCCCTCATTCTAAGAGAACCCTCTTTACCTTGTTTAAATGAGTTGTAATTCAATGTATTGTAACCTCTAAACTATAGCATGGGAAAATCCTATATTCATTCTTCTGATCCTATGTCTCTTTCATCTATGAACTCACATGGATTCTATGATCATTAGAAACCAATCTTACATGCTTGATAAGGTTGATTCACTTCTTACACAACTCAAACAAGAATGAACAGCTATAGGGATAATGAAAAAAAATCGTTCCTCTAGTCTGCACATTCTGATTATATTCCCAAGTCACCCCGATTTTTTTTTTATAAAGGTCACATCTACAATCATGACTTCATCCAACCAATCGCAAGGCATGTCTAGCATTTGTCTACCATCCGTAGGTGTATAAAAAAAAGTAAAGGAAAAATGTATAGTCACCACTTCATCCAACCAATCAAGCATGCATGTCTAGAATCCGTCTATTTACATCAAACTATCTATGCCTACCATGGTAGCATACCTACTGACATCCGTAGATGGATCTCTTATGATATATCACTTTCTATGTACAATGCAACTGCATAAATAGTTCCTCTATGGGAGGAGTAAGATATAAGTGATGTGTAAAGATGGTTCTCATTGATCTGTACAATGTACGACACCAACGATGGATATCCAAGTCTTTGACCCATCAGATCTCTTTGTTTCTTTTTCATATGGGAAAGAAAAAGGAAAAAGATATCTAGCCACCTTATCACACTCCACTCTGCTCCATTGCTTCACCTTGAATATTCAATATGTTTTTCCATTTCCCATTGCCATCATCCCAATGAAAAAAGAAGGAAATAAATTATGAATACCAATTCTCTCTACAAAATGAATCTATCAACGCACATTTCTTCGAGCATATTGGGTTTGAATTTTGGACTAGGATTCATAATTTATCAGTAGCAGTGTTACTATCTTCTTGTTGTTGTTTTCGCAAAGAAAAGAAAATACAATGGCAGGGAGGGGTTTGAGTGATGCACTGACTTGGTGTCTACCAAGAACATAGACGATGGGGAACCTGACAAGGACACATACAATGGTGAACATCTATGAATCGAAAATCAATAGTGAAATTGTCCCATCGTCCCTCCATGATATCGTCGTAGTCCTTCATGTGGCTAATGAAATTCAAAATTACAGCCCTCGTGTTGCATTTCGCTATATTCACCACTTTCCCTGATCCCTCTTTTTCTCTCTTTATGTCTATATATTCATGGTTTAATATTTATCTTGTATGCTTTACTTTAATGTAGGTTGGTTCTATGCATTCAAAAAATCTCATAGACTGGATCCTACATCCAATGATAGAGGCGTCCTCCAATTCAAGACAACTCTCATTAATGGTTCCTTTGTAGCTCTAGTAGCACCTAAGCTAAGTTAGGCTTCCATTTCTCTTTCAATTACCTGAACCCTCCTGTGAGGGAGTCAATCCCAGTCCTACTCTGATACCATGTTGATTTTTCATATGAGATGATATATGATTGTTATTACAATGATGAGAGTTCCATATATAGAGAACATATGGTGACCATCCATGAAAATATGCAACCCTTGGATAATAAATAACTACTTATTTATTATGTATATTTATACCTTGTATTATAAATATCATGCCATATATATATATATATATATATATATATATATATAGAGAGAGAGAGAGAGAGAGAGAGAGAGAGAGAGAGAGAGAAGAATGTCTTTCGGATGTTGTCCAAACATCAACAGTTTCGACATTATGCAGGTCAATGTTTGCATAGAAAGTAGGGTCAGAATGAAGAAAAACTAGAAGTAGCTATGATGACAAAGACTCAAGTGGATGAATTTTGCAAGAAATTTGAACAAACGAAGTTCTTAATTATTTCCCAGACTTCCTTGGGAACTATATCAGATGGTGCATGGTTGATAGATAGTGGATCCAATGTCATATGATAGGATCATGAGAGGTGTTCAAGAAATTCATAGAGTCTGACTAGAAGATGCATGTGTAACTTGGTATGGGGACCAAGCATGATGTGAAGGGATATGGAATAGTGCCATTCCAGATGAATTTAAGAGGTGTTTTTAGAGTACATGATGTGTTATGAGTGACAGAACTAAATAGGAGTGTGATCTTAGTATTAGTGATTGAGAAGAAGGGATATGAGATCTTATTCTGAGATAGATAGGTGTTCATCATTCCCAAAGGATCTAGCTCAGACAAATGAATTGTCTTTGAAGTTAGAGAGAGAAATTTGTATAGGCTAAAGGGTCAGCCTATGTAAGCAATGGAAAGTGGTAGAGTGGTAGAGAATTAGGAGCATGTAGCTCTGAAGGTTGAGCAACTTAGAGGGATTCAACCTTCAGGTTCAGGTGGGAAGGAGAAACCTTCCAAGTTTGTTAAGAAGGAGTCATGGTAATATATGGCCATGCAAGATGCTGAGGAGAAGGAGAATTATAGGAGCATGTTCAGAGGCAGTGAGTCTTCGGGGACAGGTTAGACCATCATGGTAGGGATAGATTATGTGTCATAGCGTGCAACCAATCAGGTATATTGGAGACCATACATGATAGTATATCTGATTGCGAAGATAGAGCCAACTCCAGGTGATAGAAGTACCTTCCTCTCTAAGAGGGAGTGTTGATTTTTGTGGTAGAATTGGACAGGTACTTCCGCATTTTCTTGTGTCTAGTAAGTGGAATTCGTTCAAATACCAGTGTGAGTTTACTTTAGTTAGAAGGAACTAATTAAAGTAAAAGTGTTTTTATTAGTAATTGAGTTATCTAAGGAACATTCTTAGCATACAATATGTAATATAAATCCTAAGTGAGTGTGAGAAGTAATCTCAACCATATATCACTTTGGAGATTAGAAATAGATTCTAACTCATGATTATAAAATCAAGGCTGGGGTAAAGGAGAAATCATTTTTGATGAGAGGTCGAGGTCGAGAGACTTGTGTTGAGGGAGTCAACATAGTTGAGAATTTTGTGAAATACACTTTTCAAAGAATTTGGTGAGAGATGTAGGTCAATACTTTTGGTGATATGCTAAGGTCAAGGATATAAAAGAAGAACTTTTTCTAGTGTGAGGAGTGTAGGAGAAAAGGAGGACTTTTTATTACACTAGAGTGAGGGGATCTCATAGGTTGGGTGAAGAGATTTCATCCAAGTGTTGATCAGAGGGTTGGATCACAAAGGACTGTGATTCAAGATCTTGGATAGGTGGAGAAGGAATTCCATATAGATGTCATACAAGACAATGAGGAGAGAGAGAGAAAAGGAAGCCGTAGGTGGGTTTCAGTTGATAGAAGCAATAGGGAAGTATAGGATCATACAGAGCTTGTCGTACAGGTTTTCTGTGCACACACACAATTCACAATGTAGATAGTTGCGTATATACGTGGTTCATAGTGGGTTGAATCATGTATGCCTCTGGAAATGTCTTGGTACATGGTTGTATAACAACACATGAGTTTCTAGGTTTTTTTGCAGTGTATAATTCCCTTAGCGGTCCATTTTCCCTGTTACAGGAGCCCTTATTTGATCTTAATAAAAGAATCATTGTGATGGTTTTACCTCCGGGTTTTTTCTAGGGGTTTATACCCGAAAATATTGGTGTTTATATGTTCTTGTTTTGGTTTCCTTGTTTATGTATATGCTGCATGTTTAGTTTATTACTCATTTGTGCTTTTAGTAGATAAATGTTTTTATTTTGAGATAACTGTTGGGTGTTGAGTAGAGTGGTAAAATATAAACATGGTATTAATGAATACCAAGGGTTGAATCCATTGGAAAATCAACAAGCAAAAGATAACATATGTCGACTATACAAAACCTTGTGTTCTCTTACTAGAAATATGTGCACTCTTAGAAAAACACTTAAATAATGGATCCAACAATTCATGACTAGAAAGGGTGCCCCATGACTAATGGATAGGATTAAGGGATCTAGTAGTGAATCAACCTTGGTATGGAATCAAACCTTTTATCTATGAATTTATTGATTCAAGATCTCATTATCACTACATGGTATCTCAATTTCACACCTAACGGTCTAGCATTTTCTTAGGTACATCAAGGATTCCTAAGTTCAAAAATAAAATCCATGTTACCTCACTCGCAAATAAAATCCACTAGAAACTAACACCAACTTTCTATGGACCTTATAAGGTCATCCATTGCATTGGAAAAGTTACATGCAAATTGGCTCTTCCAACCCAGTCAATGATCCATCTATTCTTTCATGCGTCTTGTTTGAAGAAGAGTGGGATAAAATTGTAGGGTGAAAACTAGACTACAAGAACATAATGAAGAAGCATCCATTTGGCTCCATTTGGAAGCAATATTGGATACTAGAGAGTGTCATTTGTGAAAGAAAATAATCTAAGAAGTATTAATCTAGTGGAAATATAAGTAGCCAAAATATTCCACATGGAAACCAACAATGATGAACTGCAATAATTTTCACACCTCTAGCCTTGAGGACAACATTTTTTTTGAAGGGGATGGGCATGTTAGGGTCCTACCCTGACCTCCCTACTTTAAGTTAGTTAGGAGTTAGTCAATTAATATATGTAACCATATTCTTTGATTAACACCCATTAGATAGTTAGTGGATAGGTAATTAATGTAAAAGGGTCCTCTTTATCAAAAAAGGCCCACTAAGTAATTGGTACTCATTGATTATGGGACCATAAGTACTTTTTCCTATGTAAAGAGATGGAGCTATGGAATTTTTTTGTCGAGTATTGTTATAATTGGTTCTCTTCTCATTGAAAGGTTTCCCTACCTTAAGAGGAAATTGAACACTATTTATTTCTATTATAATCATAAAGAGATAGGGGGCTATGGAATGTTTTTGTCGAGTATTGTTATAATTGGTTCTTTTCTCATTGAAAGGTTTCCCTACCTTAAGAGGGAAGCGAACATTCTTTCTTTCTCTTATAATAATTAATACAAGAGTATATTTCACATACATCATCTTATTTGTCTCTTGTATTTTCTTATCTACAATTATATTCTCTGAATACCTTGTCTGTGATTCAAGCCTAAGGGTTAATGATCACTACACCTAGGATTTCTCTGTTTACCCCTAAAACTCAGTGGCAACCTCACTCTCTTCTTTCCCCATTTTAGTAGTGTGTGTTTGTTTCTTCATGAGTGGTCTTTCATCCCTATCCTCATGTTTTGTATCTGATCTGAAAATAGAAGGATGACTTGTAATTCTATGCAAGCACCCCTACTTCATGAAAATAAACTTTACAGGACCTTGCTTCATGTGTATAAATATGCAAAATAAACTTATGTGTTAAGTTTTATGCTTCTTCTTGTAAATGCTTATGTGTGAGCAAATGTTCTTGTAAATGGTTAAATATGTACTTCAAATGAAAACACAGCAACATAACTTGCAGCAATAAACCATCAAACTCAGAACAATCACAATATGATAAAGGAGTTCACCCCCCTCCGGGCTACATCTCCTTGAGCCTCCATAATGGACTTGGCTCTCTGGGATTAATTAGTCAAAAGTTCTTTTACAAGATGTTTCTCAACTCCAATGGAAAAACAAACTGTACCATTGAGATCAGAACACATAAAAACCCCAAAAATGACTAATACAACTCTGAAAACGGATCATGGCTCATCCGGGCATGACCTCTTCTACATGTGGCCATAAGCTTCCCTGAGCTTCTCTTTGGCAAAAACACCTGTAAAAGTCCTCAACATCCTCTGAAACATGTCCCAATGTGTTCAGAGCATATCGATTAGCCAAAAATGATTATTCAATCACATAAAACAAATATAGGCTCACCAAACCATGTCCTCGATCAAAGAGGGCTTGAAGTTCCCTGGAGCTTTCTGAAACTTCAATGGTGAAAAAATTGCTGAAGAAGTCTTCAAATGGATGTGAAAATGGCACCAATGGATCCAKCATGTCCAAAAACCCCTGGCTGGGCTTTTACGGCACCTCAATCGGCCAAACGATGAAGAAGTTATGCCTCCTCCATTTTCCTCCTTCAAGCTTTGCTGGAACTGGTTCGCCAAAACGCACCTCTGTGTGCATGAACCTGGAACACGCTCCCGAAACGCGTTATAACCTGGCACCAAACGGTTCCCGAATAACCGTGCAAACTGTAGGACGATTAGGGTGCCTCCAGCCCCCAACTGCCTAGCACTCAGACATATGAAGGCATGTGACCGTGCGCATGGCTAAAAGGTGGTTAAAATAGTTGTAACGGGCATAACCTCCCGTGCGCCCAGATTAGGGTCATATGCAAATACAACAAAACCGTGGGCTATGCCACGTCCCACACACCAACAACCGCGCACAACCATATACGGTGGTCATATATAAACTATGGTCCAAACCATACAAACCCCACGCACCATTTCAAAACATAACTCCCGCGCTAACCATACAATATGACTACGGGCCACGAACCATAGTTTAAACCGTCCGCACATTTACAAAATAGAGTAATGGTTACACATGATATGACTACGAGTTACAACATACCCCGCGCGCAAGTTATACATATGGTTATATGTAACCGTTATGGCATATAATATGGGTCGGGGCTAAGCCCTGGCCCGCCCCCTTTTCAAAATAAAACCATAACCCAATTTAAAACACATTGCAACCATGTATTAAACAAGAAACATTACGTGGTGCGTTGGCTGGGCGAATTTGTGAAAGCGTTTGCAGTGGGGAGATCCGGGGGTCGAACCCCGCGGCCTCCGTAAACTTTTAACAAACATATAAACCAACCAACCAACCAACGAGGGACACGTGGCACCCAGGGATTGGGCCACGTGCCCTCATACCATTTGCCCAAAATTTGACACGTGTCGCCACCCAATTCGCCAGCAACCGACCAATAAACGCGTGCCACGTCAACCTCCTGACACGTCGACTGCCACGTGTGAGTCGTACAACCTCTGCCATGTCAACGCCACGCAGGATGCTGACGTCACCCTGGTGCCACGTGTCACCCATCCAGTGGTGACACATGTCACCTCAAGATTGGTCAAACCGTACGCTGAAAAGCCCATAAATGCATGACCCGTGTCACGCCCTGGAGATGCCACGTGTCCTATACGGACCTGTACGGACCTTCCACGTATGTTGTACGACCTGCCACGTGTCCTGTACGGACTGTACAGACAGGTACAGTCAGCATCAAATTTTTGCCTGTTTGGCTCGGCGAACAGATCGCGATATCTCCTCCATACGGACTCCGTTTGCGAAAGTAAATATACCGCCGGAATCAGGAGAATGAGACGGACGCAATGGCACTGTTTTCGTCGCAATCCGAGAACTTTTTGAAAATTGAGCAAATTTTTGCCCCCTGGTCCAGATTTTGATCAGTATCATAGCATGGAATCATTCATTGCAAAAGATTCATGGGATACATTGGCTTCACTCCATAATGTCTAGATGTTTATAAATAAGTTACTCTCTACCCTCTTCAATTGTAGTGATTTAGGTAAATCAAGAATTCCTTGCTCTTTCTTTTATTTGTAGTTTTCACTTTTCATTTTAAGGTGTGATATTCATGACATTAACAACAAATAACAATACACATTTATCAATAAGTATAATGTAGAAAGAAATATAATAATAATGTACAAAACTATAATAAACATACACATTCATCCTAGAAAACATTAAAAAAATGATATCTATCAATATAGTAATACATCAACATCAAGATTCATAAAGTGGGCATACTCAAAGCAACATAACAAAACATATACATATATACAATGATATTTCATACATAAAGCTTTAGATAATGCTTACATAGGGTGATCCGGATTATTTTTGGCACGAAATGAGAGCGGATATATAACACAGAAATATTTAGAGATATTGCAAGAGAGACAACAATATAAAAGAGATATAGCGGAAATAACAAGAGTCACAGATATACAGTAATACACGATTTCTATTAATGAAATAAATGTACAGAGACTATAAAATACAGAGTAAAAGACTCGCTAGAATGGTGGTAGCTTATCTTTGAGAAGAGATGTGACGGATACTCGCATCCGTGAGAACATGATTACAATGAGGCTCTGAAGGCCTTTTTACAATAAGAAAGAATGTCAAAAACCCTAGACATCCAAAAACCTAACCCTGGGAGATGAAGCGCCAAAAGTCATGTGGGCCCTGTTTGGGTAAGTTGGTGCATCAACTTCCCGGGGTCGTAACTTTTGCATACAATCTCCGTTTTAGGTGTGTGATAGCTCGTTGGAAAGATCTATCTGAGAACTACAACTTTTGGGTGAGAAACATAATCTATGATCCATGTTGATCTCCATTTTCTCAAAACCATCGTTTAGGGCCTCAAAATGGCCTCAGAAGTTAAAAACTGCTAAAAATAGTAAATTACCAAAATTGCCAGAAACATGTTTTGGGCCAGTTGGAGAAGGTGGGTGGCCACCGATATCCACTTGGATCAATCCTCCCTCCTTAGGAAGAAATGGTCTCCATTGCGTTGAGTTCCTGGGGGAGAGGGGAAAGCGATTGCTGAATCTGAATCTTGGTGATTTGCTTGCCTTGCTGGAGAAGTGGCGTTGCTTAGCTTGTTGAAGTCTATCACGAACCTTTGGCTGGAAGGGTTGGACCTTTTTAACCAGTCTGGCTACATGAGATGACTGTGTGCAGAAGGAATCTTTGTGCTTTGCTGCAACCTTGTAGACCTGCTTCTGGTGGATAGAAGGTGCTTAGGTCGAGGCTGTAGTGGTTGCAGTATCCTTTTGTTCCCCTTTTGAAGAGATTGTGGAGAAGATGAA
>ML805488.1:19982-62096 GCA_009831015.1 Picea engelmannii
CTGTTTAGGTGGGGCAGTAGTTGGAACTACCTCTGGTATCCTGTAGAGATGACCCCCCAGAGTAATAATGACACTACGGGGTCAAGACTCATAGATAGCATGGTGTTTCCACATATATGGTTGGCCCAAGAGAACATCACAAACATCCAGTGGGACAACATCACATAATACCTCATCCTTGAAGGGTTGGATGCCGTATGACAATCGACACTGCTGGCTGACACGAAGATCTCGTCCTTGGCGAAGCCACCCGATGCTGTATGGTTGCGGGTGTGGTGTTGTCGACAATCCCAACTGTTTGACGACCTCTGTTGAGATGAGGTTCTTCTGGCTTCCGCTATCAACAATAAAATGCAGCGGGGTCCCCTTCACCCACATCTGTGAATGAAAAAGGCGCTCCCCCTCTTCTGGATTTGTTGTTTCTTCTGGTTGAATTACTGCGGTCACGACAATAGCAGTGGGGTCTGCGTCAATGATCTGTCTTTTACCAGTATTTTCAGAATCAGATTCTGAATCAGGGTTCGACTCCTTGTCTTTGATCTCGTCCACCAATGACTATTTTGAGCGACATTCGTCGGTGTTGTGCCAGGGGCTTTTGTGAAAATCGCACCATTTTCTGGTGTCCTTCTTTGTCTTCCCGTGACCCTTCTTTTCTTGTGGCTTGGATTGGTTTTCGGGAGACTGTTTGTTAGGGTTGTCTTTGTCATACTTTGGTTGTTGAAGATTTGCAGACCCGAACTCCCATTTGTTCTGGTGCTTAAATTTCTGCTCGATTTTAACAGCATATCGATAAGCAACACCGAGTGATGAGATGTCCAGAAAATCTATTTCAGTTTGGATGTATCTGTGTAGAGCCCCACGGTATTTCAGAACCAAATGTCGTTCGGAGTCTTTGATACCCAGCTTGGTGCGCAAGGTATGGAAACTATTGGTGAACTCCGGAACTGATTGGCCCCTATCTTGCCGTAGTGTGGTCCATCTCATGTATTGGTCCTCATAGTTGCCAACAGGGTAGTACTGTTCCTTTACCGCATCCACAAAAAATGCCAAGTGGGCTCGGCCCCATATATTCCAGACTCCTCTGTGAAATAACCTTCTAGCAGGTTTAACCATTTATCTAGGGCATCTGCATCTATTTGACCTTCAAATACGGGAATATCAAAATTAACCTGTACCTTGAAAGGCGAAGTGCCTCCAAAGTGGTCGCTTGATGAAGATGTGCCTGATGCTATTGGTAGGTGTTGAATGATGTGGGAAAAATTCTCCATCATTTCGTCACTCTGTCGTGTGAGAGCTTGTTCAAGCAACAGACTGATAGGATCGTCTGCTCCGTCAGTTTTCTTTTCTTACGCCATTGAGGGTTTCTTGGGTGTGCGAGAGAGATTTTCCTCAAGAGAGACAAGATCGAGACCCAACTTGCTATACTCGGATCTCGTTAGGGACATGCACTGAAAAACAATCAAGAGCAGCCTGCTCTAATACCACTGATCCATATTATTTTTGGCACGAAATGAGAGCGGATATATAACACAGAAATATTTAGAGATATTGCAAGAGAGACAACAATATAACAGAGATATAGTGGAAATAACAAGAGTCACATATATACAATAATACACTATTTCTATTAATGAAATAAATGTACAGAGATTGTAAAATACAGAGTGAAAGACTCGCTAGAATGGTGGTAGCTTATCTCTAAGAAGAGATGTGATGGCTACTCGCATCCATGAGAAGATGATTACAATGAGGCTCTGAAGGCCTTTTTACAATAAGCAGGAATGCCAAAAACCCTAGACATCCAAAAACCTAACCCTGGGAGATGAAGCGCCAAAAGTCATGTGGGCCCCGTTTGGGTAAGTTGGTGTATCAACTTCCCGGGGTCGTAACTTTTGCATACAATCTCCGTTTTAGGCGTATGATAGCTCGTTGGAAAGATCTATCTGAGAACTACAACTTTTGGGTGAGCAACATAATATACAATCAATGTTGCTCCCCATTTTCTCAAAAACCATCGTTTAGGGCCTCAAAATGGCCCCGGAAGTTAAAAACTGCTAAAAATAGTAAATTACCAAAATTGTCGAAAACATGTTTTGAGCCAGTTGGAGAAGGTGGGTGGCCACCGATATCCACCTGGATCATAGGGTGCATAAAATACAAAAATAATCCCCAAGAACATTGTGTGCTATTATTATGTGTGTTATTACATGTTATTCCAATTTCATACCTAAGTTCTAACATTATCTTGCATTGTTTTCATTGTTTCCATTTTAAGTTATCCTTAGACCTTCCATTATAACTAAGCTGGAAAAAAACTTGTTTAATGATGCAATTTGATTTAAAACAAGATACAAAGTGTCGCTTTCAACAACTTGTTTAATGATGCAATTTGATGGACTAGACAAAGCAAGATACAAAGTCTCATTTTGAGGGGAGGTTAGAAGAACAAGTTAGAGATAAAGCACCATTTTGAAGGGAGGTTAGGAAAATATATTATGGTGAACAAAATAAGATACAAATTACCATTTTGAGTGGAAGTTAAAAGAATAGATTATGAGAGTTGGCCAAACAAGATGCAAAAGTGTCATTTTGAATGGAGGCATAGATTGTGTCTCTACCTTGTTAGGATAAGAATTTAAACCCAATACCTCTTTGTACAAAATAAAATGCATTCCTTTTGGATCTGACAAAATTTAGATCAAAATTTAGATCATTACAACTTTTTTATGCCTTTAAAATATAATTTTGCAAAATTTTGCAATTATTATTTATAAGTACACTTATTATAATGTTATGAGCAGAGTTCACCCACACTTAAATGAGTAGAAACTGGCAAATTCTGATCCCTCTAATCAGTGCACAAAAGGAGGCTGATTATAAAAATTACAATGGCATCCATCCTAAGAGCATATAAATTAGAGCAAAACTACTTCAAAGCAAAAATAGACATTGCTACGAGTATAACATTTCAACCTAGACATTCCGAAGATTATTTGGCCCAGTCAAAGAGTTTTGGCCATGAATTTAGCCCCTACGGCTTTAAATGCATCGAGAAAATCGCAGGCAACAATGGTGCATAATGCAGCTTGTGTAGGCGTCAACAAATTATATAATTCCTTCAACGTTTGAAGCCGGAGCTGATCTGCCTTAACCAACATGTTGTGGAGATCTGGAAGCTTTGAGTAGATAACCTGTTTCCCTTTAGACAAGTTCAAGGCACCTCCCAAGCCCACTCCACTCTGGAGGGCTTTCACAAGTTCCTGATCAGTTAACAGCATCTGGAAACATTTCAAACTTCATTAATTTGAACCATGCATGATCGAGCCAATGCCAATATCAGAAAACATGTTGTTTTGTACTATAACTTCGTATAAAAATCCTGATGAATAAACTTTCATAAAATAATTTGTATAAAAATCCTGATGAACAACTTTCATAAAATAATTTGTATAAAAATCCTCATGAACAAACTTTCACAAAATAATTATATATCTTTGTATATAAATCCTGATAAACAAACTAAAACTAACTTACAAAAAAATGGAAGTTTCAAATTGGTTTGGTGTCTGATGCAAGTAACAAACAGTCTAAATTTGAACTTGGTTTTTTCATTTCAAAATAAACAATTATAATTTTTATCTAAATAATTATAGTTTTATCTAAATGGTAACTTACAAAAAAAATGGAAGTTTCAAATTGGTTTGGTGTCTGATGCAAGTAACAAACAGTCTAAATTTGAACTTGGTTTTTTCATTTCAAAATAAACAATTATAATTTTTATCTAAATAATTATAGTTTTATCTAAATGGTGTATATTTAGATTTTAATAAAAGTCATTAATTAATAATTATTCTGTAAATTATATTAGTTAAACTAATAATTAAACTAAATTTCAATAAAAAAATGTCATATTTGTGATGATTAGAAGGTATTGAAGTAATCTATTATCTTTTTACAAAGATAAGAAGATATTGAAGTAATCTATTGTATTTTTAATGTACAGATCAATTGATTTTAATGGATATTAATCATCAACATTATAATATAATTTGAATTGAAATTTATTAAAAAATTAAGCAAATAAAAAAAACATACAACAAACATGCAACAGAATAAAGCAATTTGCCCATGGACAACAATAGCCGTTTTCCCATGGACAACACTAATTACATTAGACAACAGTTTTCCCATGGACAACAATAATTACATTGTACATGCTAATTGTAGTGTATTTCAATGGTAAAATTTGGAACTGCTTCAAGGTTGTTGTCAATAACCTTTAACAGGTAGCTTAAACCACATCTAGTGGTGCAAAACCATTGAGATCTTCTCAAGGTCACCTTGATACATTATGATTTACATATTCCAAAATATTTATCATGATCACATGGAAAGTAACATCAGAAAGTTGAAATCCGGAATGTCAGGTAAATTTGGAAACTCACCTGAAAATCTGCATACTGATTTGAAATCTTGGATTCTGCACAATTGGTAATCTCTTGCAAGTTGTTCAGTTCCCTCAATTGATTTTCAGAAAGTGCCATATTATCAGACACTGGCAGGCCTGAGGTACTGGACAGAAATTGCACCATCTTGACATTATAGGTGCTCAATGTAGACCCAACTAGTTTGATAGCTGTGGTCGGACTCCATCTCCCAAGCCATGCAAATGCAGCTTCAAGTGGGGTATATCTACAACCTATATGATGCCCAACAGTATTGTTAATTAAGAATAAACTGCTAAATATAGTGTGTAGTTATCTATATTTTGATTATGTTTTTGTCCTTAAAATAACATATTAATCTAAAAGATTTCAGTGTGAATATGCTTGTTACTCAAGCTTTCTTTCTCTGTTAAAAAAATTCTATGATTTTGTGTACATATTTCAATATATCTCTTAGTAAATTGTTTATGCCACATAAAAACCTCTCTGTAATCCAATGCCAATATAAATATTTATTCTATCAAATTTTACCTCAATTTAGGATTTATTGATTCTGTTTTTGTCCTTAAAAGAGCATATTAATCTAAAGGATTTCAGTGTGAATATGCTTGTTCTTTCTTTCTTTATTAAAAAAATTCTCTGATTTTGTATACATATGTCAATATATCTCTTAGTAAATTGTTTATGCCACATTAAAAAAAAACCTATGTAATCCAATGACAACATAAATATTTATTCTATCAAATTTTATCTCAATTTAAGATCTGTCCATTAAGCTATGCTATGTATACATATGTCAATATTTCTCTTAGTAAATTGGTTATACCACATAAAAACATCTACATACATATGTCAATATATCTCTTAGTAAATTGTTTATACCACATAAAAGCCTTGTAATCCAATGCCAACATAAATATGTATTCTATCAAATTTTACCTCAATATATATGTTAGTAAATTATTTATACAACCTAAAAACCTATGTAATCCAATGCCAACATAAATATTTATTTTATCAAATTTGACCTCATTTTAACCTCAATTTAGAATCTGCCCATTAAGCTGTGCTATGTATACATACAATTTGATCTCAATTTAGAATCTTCCCATTAAGCTGTGCTATGTATACATATATCAATATATCTCTTAGTAAATTGTTTATATCACATAAAAACCTGTGTAATCCAATACCAACATAAATATTTATTCTATCAAATTTGACCTCAATTTAGAATCTGCCCATTAAGCTGCATTAAGCTGTGCTATGAGAAGGTGGCCTCCCCATGCTAAAGATTGCAAAATCTAAAGAGTGAGACAATCACTGTGGCTATCTCAGCAGTGAACCAAAACCTATATTGGCCTCAAATAAAGAGAAGTTCAAGGATAAAAAGACTCACCTGACATGATTTGGAGAGAATCCTGAATTGTGTGAGCATTGACGGAGGAAGAATAAAGGGCTAGAAAAGCATTAAGAAGGTCTCGAATTTCGGAGTCCGTCTTCCTGGCATGAAGGGCGGCCCTGAGAGTTTGGGAATTGTTCTTCAACACTGAGATATCCACCCAGCATTGTTCTGATTTTGCCCCGGCTGCGTTAATTGACTCCATTATTGTCACTCACTCACATAAAACTTAGAGGGGAAACCACCCAGATTCTGATTCTCTGGGTGGTATTCTCATGTTGTTGTAGCTGGTAAGAGAGGAGAAATTTATAAGCAGATTGCTCTCCGATTGCATAGAAAAGGTGGCAATCTTCCAACTTTCATGCAACCCAAATTTGTCACATTTTCTTGCAAATCTATAACGTATTCTATTCGATTCGATTCTGTTGACACGATTCGTAATCACGTGCTTAAGAAACGTTAAGAACGGCGACATGCCCGTACCGAACCAACTCACGGGAAACCTGGCAGCATTCACCTTCTGCATCAACCCAGATGCCATGTCATTATTCTTTTCCATTCAAAAATAGTATATCTGCTTACAACAAATTGTCTACACGTTGAATGGTAAACTGTTTACAAGCTGAATGATCTCTCGCCCACAGTTTTGTTTACATATTTGAATGGTAAATGGTTTACATGGTCATTCAAAATGTCCTAAGTTAGATTTTACGAAATGAAGATTTTTTTGATATTTATAGGTGAAAAATTGTTGGATTTTTAGATTTAAGTGATTATTTCTATAAAATCTGAGTGTCCTGAGAAGTTTTCAGTATGATGAATCCATTTCTACATTCAAAATGAATTTTAAACAACAAAAATGATGATTCGTGTAAATTTATATCACCTAATTACAACTAAACAACCATTTCCTAACCAACCATTCAAAATTATTATATTATATTTACTTAATAGAAATTGTTTACATGTTAAATGGTTTACATGTTAAATGATTTGTCATTCAAAATTATTGTATTTACATACTGAATTGTTTACATGTTCAATGATCTGTCATTCAAAATTATTGTATTTACATACTATAAATTGTTTACATGTTGATTGCTATTTAGGCCACTAATTTCATTTGCATCGTGACTGGTAAATTGTTTACAGTTTTTTGGATGGCTTTCAAAAATATTATATTCACATTTACAAGTTTATAGGTCGAAATGACACTGATTTATGGGTAGAGTTAGTATGAATTTTGGCTACAGAAACTACATCTTTTACCAATTATTTAGTTAATTGACTTTATAGATTTAAATTCATCTAAAGCCTCCCATCTATCTAAAACTTTAGTTAGTTAGTAAATATTAAGAGGTACTAAAAAGAAAATGATAAAAAGAAGAAAATGATATGTAAAGCTGATGTAAATATTCAGTTACAGGTGTGTATTTCCTGTATATTTCCAAGAAAAACTTTGTAGAATCCTTTATTTTTACAAAACTAAAGATGGAGGTGTTTTACACCATTTCATTTCAGGGAGTTGAGTAGAAAAAAAGGGTTTTCTTCAAATCACCACTTATACGCATATACCAACACTATTGTGTCAATGAAGCATTAAAACATGATAAATGCTATAGTTGTGTATGGAGAATCAAAGTCAAGCCATACAATTGACTACACATTAATTCCATAGGCTACAAAGAGAGTACATATAATCAATGTAATAAATATTCATCTACCCTATATACTCATGTAGGTTTGTGTACATTATCAATGTAATAAATAAGGTAAACTAATTGTTTTGATGCACTTCAATCTTATAAAAACTTAAAGCTTGTGTTTTTCAACAGTGGCAATGAGGTATCCAATGTTATTAAAAAAACTACATCGCACATACAAATTCTTAAAACAAATAAGAAAACAATTGCAATCACACATATACATAGAGATTTACCCTGAAAACCCAAACAGGAAAATGTTAGGGTCCTAACCTCCATAACCCTTTAAGTGGATAGAATAATATGTTTTTTCTATGTAATAAAGTTCGACATTAGTAAATATGGCCTATGTAATAATGTGAATACATCTATCGTAAGAAGACTTAATAGAAAATTCCTCTTTTAGAAATATCTTACTCTAGAATGTTCTCTAGAAGATTAAAATAGTATAAATAGGAGTAGAAAGCATGGAAATTGTTTTTTCTTGAGAATCATTTTGTACTTGAACTTTGCTTTGTTGGAGGTCGCCCCCTCGAAAAGGCAAGTGAACTTGGCTATCAATATAATAAAGGTATCATTTATGGAATCAATTGTCGTTGTGCTCTATATTTTTCTATTTTTACTGATAATTGTTATAACAATTATGTTTTTGTTTTACATAATAACAATTGATACCTTACAAGTGGTATCAGATCACTTTCCTCTGCATAATGTTTAGACAAACATTTTTTCAGGGTAGATACATGTACTATCGACGTCTTTAAAGCACATTTATTTATCCTTCGGTGAGTAAACCTATGGTTGGGGAGGACTACACTCAGGAAATATAGATAGTTTCACGAGTTACTTGAAACACATTGTTTCACCTAGTTGGAAACCTTTGTAACCCTTATTGGTACTCCTTCATGTAGTACCACATTATAAAACACTGTTGGGAAACTTATTTTCATAAGTTTTGAACATTGATTTTCAATCCAGGAGCGTAATCTTGTGAGATGAAGACATAGTATTTGTAGGATCAAAGCCTATTCTAAAACCTATACTAAGTCATGTGCTAATGAAATATGAAAGAGATTCAGAGTAAAACACAAACTAATCTTCTCAATCTAAGTTTATCATAGCTTCACTAGTAGAAAATCACGTTACAAGATTTGAGTGCCTCAACTAGTGACGGTTCTTGCAACAATACTATGTTAACTTGTGAAAGTTAAAGATTGAAAAGAATACTTAACACACATTCAAATGAAAGATTCTAAATTAAAATCTAATTCTTCCAATATAAAGTTATCACAGTCTCACTGGTGGAAATTTAGATTGCAAGGTTGTATTGCCTCAATGACTGTTGGCTCTTACAATAGTACTCTGCTAACTTGTAAAAGTTAAATATTGTAAGAATACTAATCACTCATTCAAATGGAAGGATTCTAAGTTGAATTCTAGTTCCTTCAATCTAAAGTTATCACAGTCTCAGTAGTAGAAAATCAAGTTGCAAGTTTGTATTTCCTCAATGAGTGTTGGCTCTTGCAACAGTACTCGGTTGACTTGTGAAAGTTAAATATTGTAATAATGTTTAACACACATCTACTAATTAAATAAACTAAAAACTGAACATAAATTTGTAAGTAAAATCTGAAATGAAATCTGATTTTAAGTTTAGAGAACAGAAAGTTGATCTATAAGCAAATGAGTAAGGAGATTTACAAAAATAGAAATGTACAGATAATCAAAGGTATGCATAGAAATGTACATATGTAACATGAACTAGCGTAATGGGGGGCTCCAAGGCAGGGGGGGCTTCTAGGTCAAGTTTGGTGCATGCACAATAAGAAAGATACTAACTATAGAAAATCAGATCACTTATATTGATAATGAAAGCTACTACAGTCTTCAAGTCAAAGATTTTGTATATATCTCTTTCATAGTCTCATCTTTGGTTATTTATACAAGGAAAAATGCAACAACTTAATCTATAATTATTCTCAAAGAGTGATGACGCAATAGTCTAACTCCTACTTTAGATGAGTCGCTTTTGGGTTGAGCCATTTCATCCTTGATTTCATGGGTAGTTTGAATCCCTATTGTTATCACTGAAAAATCGTCCACAACATTGCACACAATGGTTGAAGAAAGACATCAATTCCAGTAGCAATTATTTCATCTACAACATGAAAATCCATCAAAAAGGCACAAACCTATACACTTGGTTCAAAAATTAAAGTGTGCAAATTCACCAAAGGAAATGTGCGCACAATGTGCAGGCTAACACGACCCTCAGTGCACACTGTGTGCAAGATGCACAACTGTCTACGAGAAAATCCATGCACTTCTCATGAGCGACGCATTTGTGAATCTTGTCGGCCTCTCAACCACTTCTAGTCCGACCCCCAA
This sequence comes from Picea engelmannii, assembly GCA_009831015.1. Taxonomy (NCBI): domain Eukaryota; kingdom Viridiplantae; phylum Streptophyta; class Pinopsida; order Pinales; family Pinaceae; genus Picea; species Picea engelmannii. The sequence continues at coordinate 29,921 of ML805488.1, forward strand.
CACGATTTGACACTCAAATCTGAGTGAAATCTAGCTTGAAAGTTGGTCAAGGGCTAGGAAGTGCCCTAAAATGCCCCTTGTTCACACTATGAACCAATTGTATCTTTCCATGAATGGAAACTATAAATATGTGCGATGGGTGTGCTAGAAAAGGAAGAAGTTCAAGGTATTGTTATGCTGCAAGAATTCTTGTTGAAGAAACCTCTTTTCTCTTTGAATCATTCAAGCACTATAGCAAGGGCCATTCCACTCACCTCTTTAGAGGATTGTCATTGTATTTCTTCACCATTGTCACGTGCCATTGCATGAAGAGAAGATCTCTCTAATAGGGAATTCAAGAACCCTCCTAAGGAGGAAGAGGGGATTCATAAGTCTCTGCCTTTCTCTACAGTGTTATCCTATCAATATATTGATCCATTGGTAGCTATATGATGGTCATTTTTTTCTTTTCATGGTTCTAGTTCTTGCAAGCTTCTCTAACATTTATTTCTTTTTAGTTTTAGTTTTATTTCCTTGTTTCATGTGTATTTGGTTATCTAATCAGCTCACAAACCTTTTTCTTGTTTAGTTGACTTAACTAAGAAGGTAAGTGTTGTGTTTTTGCTCACCCATGTGACAAAACCAACACAACAGATTGGTGACCATAGGGGTAAAAAGAATCACTATTCTTCTCTTTGTTTTGTTGCCACATGGATGGCTCATTTGGCATTTGAAATTTTGAGTTGAAGTTATTGCTTTTTCAAACAATATCAACTAATTTGGGACTTGAAATCAATTTTAACCCTCAAGTATGCTCTTCCCCCGCACCCAAGTATGATTTCGGGAATCATAAAAGGTGGTTGAAAGGAAATTTCATCTCCCTTAAAAACTCATTAAGAGAGGACAAAGCCACCCTAGGGTTCCTCTTAGTTTTGGAAATTATCTTAAAAATCTTTGTAAGGGCCCATACATGCCCACATGTTTTTCAATCTTAGGATAGTTTCTAAAATATTTCTTAGTTTAGAAAACACTCTATGAAAGTTTAAAAGATCAAGTAATGGGCCCATACATGCCTGCATGTCTACAAATCTAAGACAGTTTCAAAAAATTTCTTAGTATAGACAACATTCTAGGGAGTTTAAAGGATTTGTAAGGACCCATATGTCCACATTGCTAGTTCTTTAGGGCTTTAAATATTCTGCAAGTTTGTACCAAAGAAACATAGCACGCTAGGTAAGAAGATTTGTAAGGACCACATGAAGTCCACATGTTGCAATCTCACACTTAACTTATTAAAATATTTTTCACACTTTTCACTTTCTTGCACACAAATCCACTCATCACACACATAATTTCTATTAGAATAGTGGAGGTCAAAGTAGGCTTTATTTTTTAGTACCCACAAAGTACTTCAAAGGAACTTTGAAAGATCTGGCTAATTCTTTGGAAATTATCCACACCAATTTAAATCAAATGAGGTTGGTCCATGAACCCAATCTCTCAGCCCACCACATATAAAAATTTCTAAGAACACACTAAATTTTCCTCCAGAGGAGGTGCCAAAAGAAATTTTTAGTCTAGGTAGGATCTCGGGGGTAAGCATCCAAATAAACCCTCGTTATCAGGTTCTCACATTTTGAAACAATAGAAGTTGAGAATATGGATATTTCAAATCCTCCAAGTCAAGTGTTCATATACCATAAGGCAGGGAGATACCTATGAAGGGTCGAAGGCTGAGGTCCGGTTGTTCTGCGCATCCCTCCTTGAGTCACCCAACTCTTGTGAGGGTATCCATCCCATGACCCATTTTTAGGCCGGAAATCTAAATGTTGCACTTTGAACGAGGTACTTAGTAGCCAAACATAGGATATCTACCCAGGTGGAGGTTGTGGATTGCAATCACACCTTGATCAAATTGTGTGTGGCTATTGGGAAATATCGTGATCTCTTTCAGGATATGCACCCTCTACCCCTCATTATAACTGATTACTTCAACCTTCACTAGTTCCTCTTCCGGTGGATTCAGACTCCACTGTTGAGTGCTATTGGAAGTCCCAATGCTAAATTGAGGGGAAGGACGATAGGTATTTTAGAACATGAGCATTTTTTTTGTTGTTCCCCCACACAGACAAAATCCACCTATCCACATGCTTGTTTATTTACAATTGATTTATGTATGATGTTCATTTGATTACATGCAATCATGAGTTATACTATTTTGTGAAGGTCAAAATCTCTTGTTCATTTATTTCTCTCTTGTCACCATTTGCACACATTCACTTTTCTAGTCGGAACCATATGGTAACCAAAGAATCCCCTTCGTTCTAGACAATTGCAAAATATCCCTCCTATTCTAGGAAGAGTCCCTAGTCTCGCCAACCCACCGGCTCAACCATCTCACACCCCAATGAATGTTATTGTTTTTGGATCAACTTTACTTGGTTCCAATTTGCTTGGGTCAAATACCCAAGTTCATCCATCTGTTAGTTCTCCTTCACAAGGAGGCAAGGATCAAACTTCTTCTCAAGGGAGAAGTACAAACACACCAAATCCCTCTCAAGGGACAGGTCTGTTACCTACATACACAATGGCTAGAACTAATCCACCGCCAAATACCCCCTTTCCATACTTGACATCACTCAACATTCATGATTTAACCAAACTCACAAATGACCCCATCTTGCATGATGCCACTTGGCCCAATATGCCTACCAAATTTCCTTCAGACATTCCGAAGTTTGAAGGAAAACCAGGGGAAGACCCTGCCAACAATGTTATGATGTTCCACTTATGGTGCTCTTCAAACAACATCATGGATGATTCCATATGCTTAAGGTTATTTCAAAGAACTCTCATTGGTTCATCAACCAAATGGTATGTGGAGAAAAAATCAAGGTCCCATGTGAACTTTGAATCATTGGCCAAGGCCTTTTTGTCCTTTTCCCAATTATCAATTCGTCGTGATATTAAATTAGAACTTCTCAATGAGTTCAAAAAACCCATTGCTATCCATATAACCAACCACATCCATGAATGGCGTCAATGACTTTGTTTGTGTAAAGAAAAAACCACCAAATAACAATGAATTGATTGGTTTCTCAAATCATTCGTCCCTGTGATCGCAAAGGATGTAGCATCCACTTTTCCTCAATCAAAAGAGGAAGCCATCAGCAAGGCCCAACAATTTGACCTCATATATGCCTGGTCAGGTTACTTGTACACAGTATTTCCTAATGCACCAAGACCCATACTGATGCAGACCCCCTACCTCGACAGGGTCCGCTGACATCTTGGTCAAAGATTGTTCCAATTCTCTCCCTCGAGCTAGAATAGCTCTTTGATTCCCTGTTGGAATCCCACGAACAAATATCCACAGGTCCTTATGAAGCTCCTCCCATGCGAGCATGCACTAGGCACAAGCCTCCACTCCACATGATCAACTGGCGTGACCACACACCTACATAAAAGGCATTTTGGGACTTCTACGTATGAGCCAACCCTGAATCCCAGACTCCTGAAACTCCGAAAAGGTCTTAACGGATGTTACCTCCCTACCTTATCTCTGCTCATGTGACCATCGGCTGTGGCCCGGGGTCCATCCTTTGAGAACGTTGGGATTTCGCATATCGGGAAGTCCCGATGTGATTCACTTCCGTTCTCCTGACTCCCGAAATGTCGATATTTCAGAGTTCCAAATTAGTGGTCCTAATTTCCCCCCATGATCCGACGACTCGGCTCCCATTTTCGTGTATTGGGACTTCACGTATCGCAAAGTTGAGAGACTTCTCACCTCATTCCTTCAATCCCCAATATCCCAAAATTCTCCCTGGACAATCAATGGTCCACGCTTTCTCCTTGATCAATGGCTATGATAAAATCGTGAACTCAGACCTCACAAGTTCTCACAAGTTTTCCCTTTGACTTCTTCAATATGCGAGTTAGCGAAATGTTGATCTGATGCCACGTGTCCCTCCCGATGGATGGTCCCGATGATGTCAGGACTTCGCAACTTCACAAATCCTCTCTCTTGTGCAACTCCAAAGGGTTAAACCTCATACACTCCCTCCGGATCCAACGGTTGTTGGTCCACATGCTTCCAGACCTGAAAAAAGAGATATGTTTCCTCCTATGCTCACTTCTCGTTGTCTGGACATGGGTTCCAACGGTCCAGATATTTTCCTCTACTTGATCCAACGGTAGTTGTCGCTCCTCCTAAGCTTTGGCTTTCTCACTCTGAAACCTTGAAGGATTTCTCAATCTCTGCAACTCTTTGCAGGATCCTTGCACACTATTGTGCTATCCTTTCTTATCTTTTCTACATCTTGGATCTCGAAGTGTCTCAGCCTATTGCTCCTTTCTGTTGTAAATTTTTGCGCAAAAACATTATTCCTCCTGATCTTACGAATTTGAAATAGTTCGCTCTGCGCATACTCCTTGCACAGGTCTTCCCTCCAGAGTATTCAACAACTATGTTTTCCTCCTTGAGCTTCAACTGCTCAGACCTCAAAGGTATCTATCCCTTTCTCTCCTCGAAGGGATATAAGTTCCCTCCTGGAAACTTCTGCTCAAGCACACCTTATTGATCCTACAGAGTGTTCAACAACTCTGTGAGTGTCTTCTCTTGGACACTTCTCTTCTCACAGAACTCAAAACAAAGTTCCTTCGTGCACTCCTTGGACACACTCAATGCCCACCTAGAAGAGCTTCACAGAATCCTCAACAATTATGTCTTCTCTATGTTCCCTCCTTTGCATAGTCTTTCCTCCAAGGTGTTCAGTAACCTTGAGGTTCTCCTTTTAGTTTATGATTCCTCTGGTGTGGCCTCTTGGCACGTATTTTCATGAATTCAACACAGAACTCAGATGTGCACACTTGCACTGGCTCATAGAGTCCTCACCACTCTATCATGCAACCCCTTGCATTAAGCCACAAAGAACCCAGACTGAAATAAAAAAACTCTCAAACAGGGAATTATTTCTATCCATGCAGATGGAACCTATCACATACATCTACAACATATGCATATAAACACATAAAGGACATTAATTCAAAATACACATAAACACATAAATATTCTCATGTAGGAAAAATTGCTCTTTGTATTAATCTTAGAATGCCTGTTTACAATGTGTACAAAATCTCAGATTGCAACAGAGTCTCGAGTCTCCTCTCTTCTCTCCCATCTATATTCTAATCTATTTGCCTCTCTCCCTAATGAATCTAGATACAAAGATCTTTTCTACCAAAAGGGGCTCCTCGAGCTCTTCCCTCCAAGCTACCTACTCTCATTAATTTACAATGAATTACATTCAATGGTTGTCTAGTCCAAATCAAATCTATATCTTATCAGCTTACCAACCATTAAAGGTGACTCTATTTACTATCTGCACAAAGGCATCGATTTGTCTCTTCCATCCTTACAAACATTTAATTAGATTCTAAAATTTAAAATGAGAGGGATGGCGCCTATCCCTTCCTTGAATGCGCACTTGATGTGTTGTATAGATGGCACATTGTTGGGTTGCAACAATTCTTCTGCATCATACTCCACTACTGGGAAACATTCATGAGCTCCTTCTCATGAGCTTCCTGAATCTGTTGAAATCCACCTAGATCCCAAACTATTCTTTGGAGTTTTCCATCTTCTCCACTTCTTTGATGTTGTTGTTGCTGCTTCTTCCCTGCTGCTATGGTAGGATTCCTTCTACTAAGATTTTCCTCACTGGAAGTTTATGTTGCTAACCTCAACATCAGCCTTCTTATCTCTTCTATCTCCCTGTCCAACTGTTCTAGTGGTTGGATCTCTTTATGTTGTCTGTTCTGCTGCAGTGCCTCTTTATCAATGGGTGGATCATCTTGGCCCCCCTTGTTGTTTTCTCCATCTCATGTGGTTTTATCTTTCCATGCTGCTGCAAACTCCATTTTTGCAGTCTCATTATTGATTTGTTTCTCAACTTCTTCCTTTGACAAACTAGATTCTGCTAGTTCTTCTACTGGTTCATCTCCAGCTTCTTCCAGTTGCTCCTTAGACTGCAATTCTGATTCATCTTCTGCTGCAGGATTCAATGCTACAATCACCTCCTATTCATCTTCCTCGATGAAACTTCTGAGCAATTGTGTTGAATGCTCTTCTCCCATAATATGCATGACTGTCTACTCATGGAAATCATCTACTGTCTCTGGATTATTCAACCAATCATCCAACATCTCTAACTCCTTCTCCCATGGAGAGAACATGTTAACTGCATGCTCTTCTTCTGTTGAGGCAGATATCAACATTTGTTCTATTTCTTCTATGAAAGTCACTATTCGTTGTCCTTCTTCTGTCGTTGCATCCACAACGCATACTATGCCCTCAATTGGGCTGCTTGGTAGGAATATTTGAATTCCCCCAATGATCAGAATGTTCCTATGATGTTCCTCCATCATATCTCCTTATTGATATGAACTCTCAACTGATTTCATCTTCTCTCCCTTGCCCACCTGACAATCTGAGATTTCTTCCCTGCGCTCCTAGTAGTCTATGATATCCTCCAATGATCCCATCTCATTTCCCACCTAGCAATCTAAAATTTCTTCATTTCCCACCTGGCAGTCTTTGAGATCAACCATTGATGTATTCTCATTGCCCTCTAGGAAACCTGAAAGTCCCTCACTACAGATTGGGCAGTTTCTGAGACTCTTCCCAGTTTCTGGCTCACAGATGTGAACCATCTCCTCTTCACCTCTGAGGATTTCAACATACTTCAACCACACTCTCAACAGCTTTTTCTGTCCTCTGGCCAACAATTTCTTAATTGGCCATTTTACCTTCTTCTTCATGGACCACTCATATACCCAATGCACCTTAGCATCTTGTTGCATTTTAAATAAAATATTCTCCATTCATTCTTTTATCTCAATGAGCTCTTGGTCCATCTCAACCTTTCTTTTCTGTTGGTGTTCTTTGCCTTGACCACTCCTTTTTCCTTCAGTATCCATCCTCCTCTTTATCCATCGGCCCTCCTAGAAAGTCTATTGTTCACTCTGAAACCAAGAGAATTCCTAGCTTCTTATTTTTCCTTTGCATACAATTTGCAAACAAATTTTATGCTCTGATACCACATGATACATACCCCCTACCTCGGCAGGGTCCCCCGACCTCCTGGTCAAAGATCTTTCCAATTCTCTCCCTTGAGCTAGACTAGCTCTTCGATTCCCTGCTAGAATCCCACGAACAAATATCCATGGGTCCTTATGAAACTCCCCCCACACGAACATGCACTAGGCGTGAGCCTCCAGTCCACATGATCGACTGGCATGACCACACACCTACACAAAAGGTGTTTCAGGACTTCTACGTATGAGTCAACCCTGACTCCCTAACTCCCAAAACTTTGAAAAGGGATTAACATATGTTAGCTCCCTTCTTTATCTCTACTCATGTGACCATTGGCTGTGACCTAGGGTCCATCCTTTGAGCGCATTGAGATTTCACGTATCAAGAACTCCCGATACAAATCACCTCTGTTCTCTTGACTCCTGAAATGTCGATATTTCAGAGCGCCAAATTGACGGTCCAGATTTCGCCCCACATTCTGACGACTCAGTTCTCCTTTTCGTGTATCAGGACTTTGCGTATTGCGAAGTTGAGATACTTCTCACCTCGTTCTTCTGATCCCCGATATCCTGAAATTATCCCTGGACAATCAACGGTCCACACTTTCTCCTTGATCGACGGTTGTGATCAAATCATGAACTCAGACCTCGCGAGTTCTCACAAGTTTTCCCTTTGACTTCTCTGATGTGTGATTCAAAAAAATGTTGATCTGATGCCATGCGTCCATCCTGATGGATGTTCTGGATGATGTCGAGACTTCGCAACTTCGCAACGCCTCTCTCCTGTGAAAATCCAAAGGGTTAAACCTCGTACACTCCCTCTGGATCCAACGGTTGTTGGTCCATGTGATTCCAGATCTAACAACAAAGATCTATTTCCTTCTGCTCTCACTTCTCGTTGTATGGATGTGGGTTCCAACGATCAATATCTTTTCCTCTACTCAATCCAAAGGCAATTGTCTCTCGTCCACCCGAGCTTTGGATTTCTAACTCTAAAACCTTGAAGGATTTATCAATCTCTACAACTCTTTGCAGGATCCTTTCACACTATTGTGCTATCCTTTCAGATCTTTTCTGCGGCTTCGAAGTCAAAGTGTCTTAGCCTGTTTCTCCTTTCTGTTGGAACATTGTGCGCAAAATCACTATTCCTCCTAAGCTTACGAAATTGAAACAGTTTGTTCTACATGTACTCCTTGCATAGGTATTCCCTCCAGAGTATTCAACAACTTTGTCTTCCTCCTTGAGATTCAACTGCTCAAACCTCAAAGGTCTCTGTCCCTTTCTCTCCTCGAAGGGATATAAGTGCCCTCTTGGAAACTTCTACTCAAGCACACCTTGCTGAGCCTACAAAGTGTTCAACAATTCTGTGAGTGTCTTCTCTTGGACACTTATCTTCTCACAGAACTCGAAACAAAGTTTCTTCATCCAGTCCTTGCACATGCTCAATTCCCACCTGGCAGAGCTTCACAAAATCCTCAACAATTTTGTCTTATCTATGTGCCCTCCTTTGCACAGTCTTTCGTCCAAGGTGTTTAGTAAATTTGAGGTTCTCCTTTGAGTTTATGATTCCTTTGGTTTTCCCTCCTGACACATCTTTGTTTGAATTCAACACAGAACTCATATGTGCACACTGGCACTGGCTCACAGAGTCCTCAACACTCTGTCATGCAACCCCTTGCATTAAGCCACAAAAAACCCAAACTAAAATAAAAAAACTCTCAGACAGAGAATTTTGTCTATCCCTACAGATGGAACCTATCACATACATCTACAGTATACACATATAAACACATAAAATACATTAATTCAAAATACACATAAACACATAAAGATTCTCATGCAGGAAAAACTGCTTTTTGTATTAATGTTAGAATGCTTGTTTACAATGTGTACAAAATCTTGGACTACAACAAAGTCTCAACTCTCCTTTCTTCTCTCCCATCTATCTTCTAATCTATTTGTCTCTCTCCCTAATGAATCTAGATACAAAGATATTTTCTACCAAAAGGAGATCCTCGAGCTCTTCACTCTAAGCTACCTACTCTCATTAATTTACAATGAATTACATTTAATGGTTGTCTAGTCCGAATAGAATCCTGATATTATCAGCCTGTCAACCATTAAAGGAGACTCTATCTACTATCTACACAAAGGCATTGATTTGGCTCTTCCAGCCTTACAAACATTTAATTACATTCTAAAATTTAAAATGAGATAGCTAGCGCCTCTCCCTTCCTTGAATGCACGCTTGATGTGTTGTCTAGCTGGCGCGTTGCTGGGTTGGAGTGATGATCCTGCATCTCATACCACTTGGCTAGGACAAACATGGGATGTCCCATGATGTGGATGGTTTCATTGGTTCTATAACACACCACAACCCTTAAATCCACTCGTCACCTACTTATGGTGAAAATTAGTATCTGCAACCATATGGAGGGATGTCTTATTACCCTCCCCCCACTCACCAACAATCATATCCTATTTTTTCCCCTCAGTCATTGGGTGGACCCTCACTAGTACCCAGATGCATCTAGTCCCTCAATCTAGTATGGGTCCACCCCCAACCCCCACATATGACCCTAACAGTGATGGAAGTGCTTCAAATTCCTATACTCCATATGGATTGTCTCCATAAAGAAATCCATATTTTCCATTTCCTGGTCCTCCCCGGCCGGTTTCGCCTCCACCAGGACAACCACATGTCGTTACTAACTTTGTTCATCCCTATCCCATTCAACAGGTTCATGCTTTTGAACAGTTAACTATGGAAAATCCATCTCATCAACCGAATAATTCTAAGAAGAAAGGAAAAAAATGAAACAATAACAACCCAAGACCAATAGGAAATAACCCCCAACAAAATCATCCTGATGGGGGAAACCAGAATCAAGGAAACCAAAACCCCCAAGGGGGCAAAAATAACAATCAACCATGACAAGGCAAGAACAATAACCTTGAAACTAACCTCCCCTGCGCTCTATGTGGTGAGTATGGACATTATATTCACCACTTCCCTAAAATTTCTGATTACAAATGGATGAAAACATCCATGAACACACAACACCCTCCAGCACCACCTACCCCATAACAGTCCCCACAACATTATTTGCAACCACCACCTCTGACCATTTTGAAAAACCCCATTCCACACCAAGGTGTGATGAATACCCAACAAGAGGTAAACTTTTCTCCACCACCAATGGGGAAATATCAAAACCCAGGTCCCACTCAACCTAGGAATCCATCCAATCACAATATCCTCCTTACTAGCGAAGAAGAGATTCTTATGCGAACATGCATTCGTCTATACAGAATGCCTCTTGACTCTACACCAACCACCTCAGAAACAACTCCATCTATAGAAGGATAACAATTGATGATTCCATTCCCTAACACTGAACCAAACCCCCGTATACTCGCATGCCTTTATGCCAAAATGTACATAACCCCCATGCTAGGGAAACCCATAATTACAGTCTAATCGATGACTTAGCACAGTCTCTTGTAGCCATGTATGTGTTGGAGTTCCTCCAAACCTGTCCATCACAACACAAATCCTTTCTTTCCTCCTTGGGGGAAGTCGACCCAACTAATACTCGGCTCATCACCTTTGATCTAGATAGTGGAGAACCACGCCTCCCTGCCCTGGTAGCTTTTCAGATGCCAATTAATATCCATAACATCATAGTTCATCGGTGCATCATCAATGAAGGTGTATCCACATGCATCATGTCCAAAGTAGTATGGAAAAAAACTCAACTCACCTGAGATAGTACCATCTGCCATCACCTTGAGAGCTTACGATAGTTGCCCATCATCCTCTGAAGGGCTCTTCCAAAATTTCCATGTAGAACTTGGGGGAAAAACCATCCTCATTGACATTGAAGTTATCGATACCCCACTTGATTACAATATCTTGTTCAGGCATAGCTACATGTATGCTATGAAGGTGGTAGCCTCTTCTATGTTTCATACGATAATGTTTCCCCACAACAGGAAAATAGTCACCATTAACCAACTTACACATTAGGAGCCCAATCATTCCACCAACATTGATAACATCCTCCCTCTTTTCCAGGATAGCTCAGACGCTTTTCCGGTCATCGACATTGGTCCGGGAACATTCAAAGACCCATCCTTGTTAGGGACTTATCATGGAACACCACCTCTCCTCAACCCTTCTATTTCAGCTCAAGTGTGTGTAGTGTCTTCTAAAAAAACAAATATCAAAGACAATACTCATGTCATTAAGGCCCCTCCCCGCATCTATGTTCCACTAGTTGGAGAACTACTACCTCAGGAATTCCCTTAAAAAATTATTGCACCACTTATCCCAGATTCCCCTCCCCTCCAAGGGAAAATCTCGGTCTGGGAAACAGTCCCCCGGGCCATTACCCAAATCCCATTTTTCTACCCCCCACTTGGAGTCCAAGCATTCTAGGTATTTACTACTCTCACCCTTCCCAACATGGTTCTCTCCATCCATGTATGGTATCTGCATCCACCCACTATGGTTCCTCCACCATCTCTCCCTCCCCAAACAGAGGTATTATTGATGCAAATCCCAGTACAGGCTCCTACCACACCACTCTCACCCCCAACTAGAGGCAACACCACCACCATTGGGGGCAGATGAAGGAAGAATGAGGCCATAGCTCTGCTCCCTCCCCAAGCTCAACCTCCTTGCGCACTATGCGAAAGAGAAGGACACCCCACTAACATATGTCCTACTCTTCCCGAGTTATGTAATCTTATACAACTCCCCAAAGCAACCCCATTGCTTGCTACTCCACCAAGTACGTCCAATGCTACTACAGATTCCTCAACCACACGCAAGAAAGGGTTACGAACCAATTTTGCGTGTGCCATATGATCAAAATATGGTCATTACACTCATCATGTTCAAGCTCTACCTCAATTCTGCCAAACATTAGCCACAGTATGCCACACATCTCGGCCTGAACCCTCTTTGACACTCCCTATTGATGCTCACATTACTGACATTGATTATATTTCGTCATCATCACCCGAGAGAATGATATGTCCTTTTACTCTCTGTGAATCACTTTATCATTTCATGTACCAATGTCCTTTAATTGTTGAATACCGAGGTCATCACTCAACCCCTATTCAACCTCATCCGATCACCCCACCACTCATGATACAACATCATCCCCTCATCCACTCCCCAGATACTTTCATCATCCCCTCCCCTGAACCTAAGTCACTCCCAATTCCTCCATGGTTCACATTTCGACTATCTAAGGAGATTCCCCCAAGTCCTCCCAATCCTCTGACAAGTCTCACATATGAGATATTCCCCCCCACCACTGTTTATTATCCACAGTGTCTTGAAATTTGGTTTATGAAAAGAGATCCATCGCATCCCATTCATGATACCTCTTCTACATCCTCATCCTCTGAGGCCAATGAGACTTCTCCATTGAAGGTTCCCCCTACCATCTCCCAACATCCTATGTATTATCACATTTTTCACTGCGACGAAGATATCGTGGAGGAACTAACAACACCTGATTTCCCTTGGAATGTGCTCCATCATCATGAACTTTTCCTCTGACAATAGGTATTTCACCCACTTGATCATCATCCCCAAGCTCCCGTAATCTTCCAAATCATCTCACAACACTCTCACCAGATCAACAATAGTGTCAGTTTAAATGAGGTGGCATTGTGGGCCCCCCATCCATATATAGGCCTTTTTGCCCAACTTCCACATTCTATTACAGGAGCTCATAGCCTCCGTTTTTCGACCCATTCTTAGCCATGAGATCCTGATCCAACAATCTACACATTCACATTCCCTGGGTTATTATCTACACTTTCCCCCGGAAGAGAATTTTTCTCACGCCACGTTCAGGTACACATCCTCACTTTCAGTTTTAGCAAATAGTTTTTATATGTTCTTTATCATCATATATTGTTCACGTCGGGTATTTTGTTTTTATGTGTGCAGATACTTGTTCAACAAGATTACAGGCCCTTCAGGTATATGTATGACATTGGCATGTAGTTACTCCCTCTATTAATAATTTCATATCCCAATCAAACCCTTTGACATTTACCTTTAGGGTCCCTACATTCAACTTTGCAGTATATTTACCTCTGCCATATTTTGGTACTGTCATTTGATAGCAGTCTCCCCCACATGAGTTGTCCCATTCATAGTTCCCCTTGGCAACTTAACACTCATGTTTATTTTTTCCCCTATGGTTGGGAGTCCTGATAGTATTTGTCACTTTCGAGAATGAACCCCATACTTCTTCTCATCATATTTATAACCTTCCTAATGAAATCTCGGGTCATATTATCTTACACTTGGTTCTATTGACTGCACTCACGCAATTTCATTAGCCCTCCATCTCATCCACCATAAGTTTTCCAATCTATATATTGTCCTCCATCCACTTACCTAATATAGAAACCCAACCATGGGTCCCTTACCCTCCACCAATTATCTTTCACAAACTTGTGCTCTAACCAGGCCAATCCATCTTTAGTTGGGGCACCTGTTTCGGTATCTGTATACTCAACCCAAATTATTCTTTATTTCTTTGGTAATTGTATAAAGCCCTTGTTTCCATCATATACATAGATTTTTCATCGTCATCCTCGATGGCCTTATTTTACCTGGAAACGCAACCCATGTTGCCCTTGGTTGGGGCATCCACCCTTTTTTCATATCAACATCGTTCACAAACCCCAAGTATCCCAAATCCATGTACCCACAATCTCTGAATTTTCCCACTTTGTTAGCCTATGACACAGTTTAACCTCGTATCTAGTCATCCCCTTGATGCTAGATCCAATTTTACGGTTGCTGGCAATCATCCCTCAACACCCCAACCAAGGGAAGTCTTGAATCCCATAGCATCTTGACTTCATTCATGTTACTCATTAGTACCTGATATCATCTATTACTCAATGGATTTCAAGATGCCATTTGCTTCTTGGCGTCATGTATCCCTTCATGTTGACATCAACATAGTTTCCAGAACGACAACAGTATCGTGAATCTCAGGAGTCTCGGATGGAACAAAGAGATTCATCATCACTTTCTCATTTTGTTGATCCCCATAACATTCAAACTCAACAAACTCTCATGTTACAGTGGGTCTTACTATGCAACCTTTTCATCTTTTCATACCAGTCAAAGACCTCTGAATTTGTTAGGCCATCAATGACTATACGTCATCGTGCAAGATACCAAATATATAAAATATGCAGAACATAAATAAAATGCTAGAAATGGTAGAATAACAGTAAAATATCTAGCATAATCTCCACAATAACACATAAATGATATAAGAACAACAATAGAAATAGCACTTTGATTTAGAAAGCAATGTTCACAGGCCTCTTCAAGCGGGCAACCTCCAATCGAGCAATGCTCTGTTACAATAATCTCCAATCTAGGGTTTTCATACCCTCGACCCTTATTTATACTAAATATGTCTATTAAGAGAAGCATCTAGAGGAATATCCTTCTAGAAGCAGAAGCTTCTATTAGGTATTCTTACATCCACMTTATTCTATTTTATTGAAAGGCCTTATTAATATTGACCTTTATTACATCTGAATACATTAATCTACCTATGTGCGGGTTAGGACCTTAACATGTCCGCCCCCTTAAAAATAGCCTTGTCCTCAAGGCTTGAGATGTGGAAACTGCTGCAGAATGGTAGTTGGTTCCCAAGTGGCATCTGTTGGAGTCATATCTTTCCACTGTACTGGCACTTCCTTGATGGTTCTCTGACGTAGGCGACGCTCACAGTGGTCCAAAACTGCTTCTGGCTATAGCCAAATGGATCCTTCTTCAACTAACTCTGGAAGGTTGGTTTGAATTTGGCACCTGGTTCTAATCACCTTCTTCAAGCATGAAACATGAATAACAGGATGTAGCTTTGACTGACTGGGTAGAGCTAACTGATATGCGACTTGTCCCACACTCTTGAGAACTATGTAAGGGCCATAAAATTTTGGTTCTAGCTTCTGACAATGCTTGACCTTGAGGGAAGTTTTCTTATATGGTTGCAGTCTCAGAAACACCTGATCCCCTTCTACAAATTGACGTTTTGAATGACCTTGATCTGCTTTCTCCTTCATTCTATTCTGTGCCATGACCAAGTTCTCTTTAAGGGTACGAAGGATATCCTCTCGGACTATAAGTGTTTGGTCAACCACCTGGACCTTCAAGGTACCCGGTAAGTATGAGAGAACTGAAGGTGGCTTATGTCCATATACCGCTTCAAAAGGAGTCATGAGAGTGGTTGTATGGTATGTAGTGTTGTACCACCATTCGGCGAGGGGTAACCATTGAGCCCACTGGTGTTGTTTTTCAGAGTCAAAGCACCTCATATATGTTTCCAAACACTTGTTGACAACTTCTGTTTGACCATCCGTCTGGGGATGATAAGCTGAGCTGAGATGCAATTGTGTGCCTTGTAGCTTAAACAGTTCTTGCCAAAAATTGCTTGTGAAAGTTGGGTCTCAATCAGAAACAATAGAGTGCAGCATGCCATGAATCTTGAAGACTTGGTCCATGAAAATTTGAGCCACCGTGGATGCAGTAAATGGGTGGTGAAGAGCACAAAAATGAGCATACTTGGAAAGGTGACCCACCACCACCATTATGACTAATTTATTCCTCGATTTGGGTAAGCTTGTAATAAAGTCGAGAGAGATATCCTTCCAAATAGAAGGGGGAATCATAAGCGGTTGGATGGTTCCTGGAGATTTGACTGCTTCTCCCTTGTTGCATTGACACACCTCACATTCAACGACAAACTTACGGATGTCCTGTTTCATACCATCCCAAAAAAATGAACGTTTGACTCGGTCATATGTTTTGGTGAACCCTGAGTGCCCCGTTGTGGGTGTAGCATGAAGCTCAGAAAGTACCGTGGATTTGAGCTTGGATTGTTTACTTAAATACAAGCGACCTTTGTATCGAAGCTCATCCTAGAGCCAGGAGTACCCTGGGGGATCTGGAGCCTTGTTCTGCAGCTGTTGGATCAGATGCAAACTTTTAGGATCTTGAAGCCATTCCTGGCGCACAACTTGGAGCCAATCAGGTACAATGAAGGAAAGAGAAAAAAGGGATCCCTCGTCTTCATATTTCCAGGACAGTGCATCCACGAGGACATTGTCTTTTCCCTTCTTATAAATGATCTCATAATCACATCCAAAGAGCTTAGTCACCCATTTTTGTTTCTCCTGGGAGGAAATGCGTTGTTCCAGAAAGTACTTGAGTCTTTGATGGTCGGTCTTAATTTGGAAGCGTTACCCCAAGAGATAAGGATGGCATAACTCAACGGCATGCATAATCACCAACATTTCTTTTTCATAAATGGGTTTGCCCAGATTCCTTTCAGACAGTTGCTTGCTAGTGAAGGCCAAAGGTCGACCCTCTTGCATAAGGACAGTGTCGATTCCTTTCCCTGAGGTGTCACATTCCAACACAAAGGTCTTTGTGAAGTCGGGAAGGGCCATAACCGAAGTGGTGCACATGGTCGTCTTCAAGGTTTGAAAAGCTTGAGCAGCTATTGGAGTCCAATTGAAAGAGTTCTTTTTTAGGAGAGCCGTAAGAGGTGTTGCAATCTTTCTGTAGTTCTTAACGAACTTGCGATAATACCCTGTGAGGCCCAAAAATCCATGCAATATTTTGAGAGTCTTTGGGTGCATCCAGTCTTGCATAGCTTCAATCTTTTTCGGGTCCACCCTGATGCCATCCTTTCCCATCAAATGACCCAAGTATTCTACTTCTGGGGCACCAAAAGAACATTTGTATTGTTTCAGGAAAAGTTGGTGCTGAGAGAGTAGGCGGAGAACTTGATTCACATGAGTAAGATGGTTTGTCCAGGTTTTTCTATAGATGAGGATATCATCAAAGAAAACTAAGAGAAAATGACAGAGAAAAGGATGGAAGACATGGTTCATGAGGATCTGGAAGGTGGAGGGGGCGTTACACAAACCAAAGGGCATGACCAAAAACTCATAGTGGCCCTCATGAGTGCAAAAGGCGGTCTTGGGAATGTCGGCCTCTTTCATACGTATCTGGTGATAGCCCGAGTGAAGATCAAGTTTGGTAAAGAATTGTGTGCCACTCAATTCATCCAGGAGGTCATCAATGATAGGAATGGGAAATTTGTCTTTGATGGTCAGTTTGTTGAGAGCACGAAAGTCAAGACACATTCTCCAAGAACCTTCTTTCTTCAGTACCATGACGACCGAAGACGAGTAAGGGCTCATACTAGGACGGATGACGCTGACAGTAAGGAGTTCCTGGACCATTTTTTCAATTTCATTTTTTTGTGCAAAGGGGTGGCGATATGGACGGATATTGGGGGGAAGGCTTCCTAGGACAAGGGGAATGGAATGATCATGAACACCGCGGGAAGGAGGGATTCCTTGGGGAGTGGAAAATACTATTTGATGTTTAGAAAGGAGGGTTTGGAGGTCTTGGGGCACTGGGGGTGTCTGTGTGGCTTGTATGGCGTGGAGTTGGGCAATGACACCATAATGACCTTTCTTGAGTAGTTTTTCCATGCGGTGAGAACTGATGACCTCAGGTGAACCAACAGTGATGCCTTGGAATTTATATTGGTGGCCTCCTTGGTCGAATTGCATGGTTAAGTTCTGAAAATCCATGAGAATGGGACCCAAATTCCTTAGCTAGTCTACACCCAACACAATGTCGCAACCGCCCATGTCAATAGAAAACATATGGGATTTAAGGTGGTAGTGTTTCAGGATTAATCTGTAAGTGCGGACACAAACCAATCTCCCTAGGTCCACCTAGATCTAGAACAAAATAGGACAGAATGATACTCTTTCCCTAGATTTAGCCTATTGAATGAACTAAGAGACAAGGGTCATAGACATACCTTATGAACGCTTCCTTAGGTCTCTGTTGTTCCAAGATTCGCTCCAATGCTCTTGTGCCATTCAGATCACAACAGTACAAACCAATCGAAGTGAAAGAAAATCACTATATTCAATAGCTAATCTATACATATGATCAAGGAGTTATGTAATAAAGTGACATCATCTTTATGGGAAAGGGACACATTACTGTATTAAATTGATAGAAAGTGAAACTTACAACCTGAGCCTTGATGTTGTAGATCTCCTTTCGATGGCTCCAATATCTGACACACACACTTGCTCATGCATGAAGAAAATCAACCACTTTTGATGACCTTGCTGGTGTCTCTAGCTGTTGTAGCATCAGTCCTTCATACAATATCTCACTAATTCTCCAATCAATCTCTTACTAGTTTGCTTCTAACCTTTTCCATGAGCATTCCCCTCAATATATAGGAGAGGATAGATTAGTTACTTGGATAGGAATGATCCCAAGATATCAGGAAAACCAGTATTTGACAACCATTCGAATGCCAACTCACCTTTCTAGAAGGTTCCCTTCTAGAAGGTTCGATATTTTATCTTTTTTCCTCCTTTAGAAGATGTTTTCACCCTGAGAGTTAGGTACAGTGTGAACCCCTCACACTCCAGCTTAATGCAGCCTGCGAGAATCATGGATTCTCACAAGCAAATATATATGTAGCCTGCGAACCTCCCTTAAAAACATGATTTCTAGAAGCAGACAATTGTAACTTTCCTCAGGAAAGTGTCCTAGTGAAGAGCCTTGTTTCTCCATCATCATAACTTCATCATGACAACCAAAATTATGGATAACAGGTAGTCACCAATTTGGAGATTCACATTTTCACAATGCCCGCCATATTTCATAGAACCACCATTGGCAATCATGATTTGGAAATTGTTGACAGCATGGATGTAGCAATGGGTTTCTTGGGCAATGCGACGATGAATAAAATTATGGGTGTTACCACTATCAACCAGAATGATGACCTTTCAGTGCTTGATGTAATCGATTAACTTGAGGGTTTGTGGGGCAGAGAATCCGGTGAGAGCATTGAGGGAAATGATTGGTTCCACTTCGGGAGGGTCGGAGGGAGTGTTTATGTCAGTGATTTCTGGTGACTCGGGCACAAGGGGAGTGTCAACATCCTCTTACGGAATATCCTCAGAGATGGCCATAAAAATATTTTGTTCCTTACATTTGTGACCTGGAAAATATTTGTCATCACAATTATAACAGAGGTCTTTGAGTTGGCGTTCAACCATTTCAACCTGGGTCAATTTTTGGATCTTTAATGGGGTGAAGGAAGTAGTGGGGTTTACTGGTTTAGGGCGAGGGATAAAGGAAGGCTTATGGTTTTGAGAGGAAACAATTTTTTGTGCTTCTTTAGCTTTTTTAGTAGCCTCCACCCAAGTCATAGGTTGAGCCATGAGGACATGGGCCTGAATCTCCTCCTTAAAGCCATTGATAAAACACTCTCGAAAGAAAGCATCAGTCATGCCCTCTGTTCAAAAAGCCAAGTTCTCAAATGCAGCTATGAAGTCTTCTACTATGCCTGATTGCTTCAATTTTGTCAAACGACCCAAATGGTTGGTGTCAATGTCAAAGCGTTCATAAAGCTCAGTCACAAATTGGGTCCAAGTAATATACCCTTGACGGGAAGTTTTTCTCCATTGCCACCATTGCCAGCGCTCTTGATCTAGATGGAGAACACCATACCGGAGTTTGGCCAAGTCATCTGTAATGTTGTAGATAGAGAAATAATGTTCCATTTGGGTGACCCAACCAGTGGGGTCCAAGCCATCAAATTTGGTTACATCCACCCGCGGAAGGCATATGTCCCTTTGAAAGTGATGGGGCTGA
Source organism: Picea engelmannii (assembly GCA_009831015.1). Taxonomy (NCBI): domain Eukaryota; kingdom Viridiplantae; phylum Streptophyta; class Pinopsida; order Pinales; family Pinaceae; genus Picea; species Picea engelmannii. Next base: position 49,767 of record ML805488.1, read on the forward strand.
AAGGAATGGGAAGAAGTTTCACCTTCAGTCTTTGTATGTGCATCAAGAAAATAGTCATCGGTAGGGATCTTGAGTTTGGTGTAGAGTGATGCAAAGACAGATTCAAGATGGGTAGTTAGTTCATGTTTGACTTCCACCATTGCAGACTGCACGACTGCATTTACAGATGCATTTATGGTGGTATTGATGGATGTATCATGGGAGGCAATAGTAGCACTAAGTTGTTGCACTTCTTGTTGGGTCTCGAGGAAACTAGATTGCAAGGTGTTGAAGAGAGACTCTAGTTCTTGGCTACGGGTATGGGCCATGAGGATGGGTGAACTGAAAAGGGAGCAGGCGGGGTCATAATTTTTTGCAGAAAAATGATATGGATGAATGTGATAAGGGAGAAGAGACGAATCTAATGGAATAGGTCTCAAATAATGGTGAAAAAATTTCCAGACTTTTTTTTTTTCTTTAACAACTGCGGGGTTATACTTTGGTCTAAAGAATGTTGCATTGTTGAAATCCCCAAATTCTTAACCATAAAGAAATGTGTATTTAATTGGCAACCCGAACACAGATGCGTGGCAATAGATCTCGCCGGTTTAATTTCTTTATGTTTATGTTTATGTTCCCCAAGGGTTAGGTATTCAAGGGTTCTACAGACAAGGGTTTGCCCTGTGCTATAGCTCTCTGATATACGTGTGGGGTCCAACAGTAGTACTCGGCCCAATATCTCAGGGCACTAACTAAAAAGGATAGATTGTACCCTTAGCCATACTACCCGACTACCCAAGTACTAGAGAGTATCTTCCCGAGTGTTTTTCTCGGTGACACTATAGCAGTCCAGGGGCCGATAGGTTTATCTAAAGAGGGCTTCAAGAAATTTAGGCCAATCCGTACACATGTAATGTCTGATGCGCTACCACTCGAAGGGGTACCAACAAGGGTTACAAGGGTGGCCAACAGATGTGCGCTTAAGAACCACTTATATTTCCTGCGTGTATGAATCCCTCAACCACGGGTTTATGCACGTAATGACAGATCTATGTGGCTTAAAGACGCCGGAATACGTCTCTACCTTGAAAAAAAAATTACCCACAATTTTTGCCAAGGAAAGTGCTCTGATACCACTTGTAAGATACCAGATATATAAAATATGCTTAACAGAAATACAATGCTAGAAATGACAGAATACCAGTAAAATATCCAGCATAATATGCACAATAACATAGAAATGATATAAGAACAACAATAGAAATAGCACTTTGATTCAGAAAGAAATGTTCATAGGCCTGTTCGAGGGGGCAACCTCAAATCGAGCAACGCTCTGTTACAATAATCTCCAAGCTATGGTTTTCATACCCTCGACCCTTGTTTATACTAAATATGTCTATTAAGAGAAGCATCTAGAGGAAGATCCTTCTAGAAGTGGAAGCTTCTATTAGGTCTTCTTACATCCGCCTTATTCTATTTTATTGAAAGGTATTATTAATATTGACCTTTATTACATCCAAATACATTGATCTACCTATGGTGAGTTAGGACCTTAACAATCGACATGTCTTACCATCCTCCTTGACTCGCTTCAGATCCCATTCACCATTCAGAACTGGCATCTATTATTATCAACCACCCTCGAGGGCACTGCAGTTATCTACATCAGCATCCATCATCAGTTATAGTCCCACATTTCAGTTTCATGACATGAGCATGGGGCATGCCCACCTCGTTTTTATACATATTTTATTTTTTCTCCTAGATAAAGGTTTGGTTCCCATAGTTTTCCCTCTCCCTCCAACAGATCGCTCTTGCAGTTCCTCTCTTCACTCTTCCCTACAATGAGACTCTCAGTAAAAGAAACATTGTTGTATTTTGGCTATATGTATTCTTCTAACCTCACACATTAGGGGGCATTTGTTATCACTGAAACATCATCTGCAACAATGCACACAATGGTTGAAGAAAGACGTCAATTCCAACAAAAAATAGTACATCTATAGCATTAAAATCCATCAAAAAGGCACAAAACTATACACTTGGTTCAAAAATTAAAGTGTGCAAATTCACCAAAGGAAACGTGCATGAAGTGCACAGAATACGGAAGATAACACAACCCTCAGTGTGGAGTGTGTGCAAGATGCACAACTATCTATGATAAAAACTGCACCCTTCTCATGAATGACACATTTATGAATCTTTTCGGCCTCTCAACCACTTCTAGTCCGACCCCCAACATGATTTGACACTCAGATATGCGATAAATATAGCTTGGAGGCTAATCAAGGGCTAGGAAGTGCCCTAAAAGGCCCCTTGTTCACACTATGAATCAGTTGTATCTTTCCATGAATGGAAAATATAAATATGTTCCATGTGTGTGCTATAAAAGGGATAACTTCAAGGTATTGTTATGCTGGAAGAATTCTTCTTGGATAAGCCTCCTTTCTCTTTGAATCATTCAAGCACTATAGCAAGGGCCATTCCACTCACCTCTTGAGAGGATTGGCATTAAATTTCTTCACCATTGTCACTTGCCATTGCATGAAGAGAAGATCTCTCTATTAGGGAATTCAAGAGCCCTCTCAAGGAGGAAGAGGGGATTCATAAGTCCCTTCATTTATCTACGGTGTTATCCTATCAATATATTGATCCATTGGTAGATATATGATGGTCATTTTTTTCTTTTCATGGTTCTAGTTCTTAAAAGCTTATCTAAAATTGTTTTTTCTTTGTTTTTAGTTTTATTTCCTTGTTTCATGTGTATTTGTTTATCTAATCAACTCACAAACCTCTATCTTGTTTAGCTGACTTATCTAAGAAGGTAAGTGTTGTGTTTTTTCTCACCCATGTGACAAAACCAACACAACACCTATTTATGCTGCTATATATTTTCCAAGAGGAAAATCATCATAGTATGAAGGCATAGATCATGAACCACATGCCCATTTTATCCATATCAGTTTGCAACCATCTCCACGAATGAAGGATTACATGACCACAATTATTTATGAAAATAGGTTGTACACATAATATGGGAAATTACATTTTGAATAAATGGTTGTATCTCCCAAATCGTGCATTCTCTCAAAAAGCTTCTTACATTTGGCCTACATGGGCATGTTCTGGACAAAACCCATGTCTTGGAGTTTTGAAATTCATCTTCATCTATTCACAAATCTCACATTAAGATCACTGCTCATTTCCACTTGGCATATGGTTGACTAAGACTTTGACCACAAATTGGAGGTTGTCGCTTTGGACCTGGGTAAAATTTGAACAACATACATTATATTGAGTGCCCTAGAAACAAATCCCATCTTCTAGAATTTCCCCTAGAGTTGTGAAAGTATGAAAACCATGGAGGTTCGGTACTAGAATTGAATTGTTGGTACAGGAATTAAACTGACCAAAACCTTCATTTTTAAAACCAAGCATAATCCTCTTTAATCATTAAAACTAAAATAAAATTGGTGTAATTAACCACTAATTCATGTAGAAGCACATCAAAGTGGATTGTGGAAGAAATTGGTTATGAATGAGTGATGGGATGCAATAAAATGGTTGATAATGGTGGTTTCAAATGATGAAAATATTGACGAATTTGTAACCCAACAAACACATGTACATAACAATTCACTCCCATGTACCCTCAGGTATATCGGGAGTCCCATATATCTCTTGAAACTAGATATAGATTATCCTATAGACCATCTGACTGCTATTGTGGCACCAAGAATACACTCAGGAAGACTACTCTCGCATACCTAGGTAATTAGGTAGTACGACTAAAGGTACTATTGAGCCTCCTTAGTTAGATCCCTAATATGTTGGGATGAGTACTATTGTTGGACCCCATCGGTATATCAAAGAGATATAACACAGGGAAAACCCTTGTCCGTAAGAACCCTCAAAATCCTAACCCTTGAAACTAGAACAAAATAGAATAGAAATAGAGGGGAAATTTTGGAGCACAGCCCTGCCTCCTACATCCTGGTTGTGAAATTACTACATGATTTTAGTTAATATAAATATGAGAATTCTATCACTATGTTATTATTTAGACTAGAGTATAACTACACATAAGTTTAAAAAAATGTAAAATGGTCCACTGACACCCTTATTTGGGACCTATTCCATTAGATTCCACTCTTCAGATTGATCTCCATGGTACCCATCACTTATAAGTACTTTTTTTCGTGGACCCACCTCCCTCACTAAAACCATTATTTTGTACTTATTACATTGGATTCCTCTCTTTGCAGTAATTTTAGTGGTACCCCTCAACCATAACCCCTTTCTGTTGGACCCACCATCCCAATTCTTGTCCACTTACCTCCCAAATAGCCCACACCTGCAACCAAGAAGATGGCAGTCGCATGCTTGCCTTGGCCAAAGGAAACACCCAAAACAAGAATTACATCAAGAAAATCAATTCCAAATTCAACTCCCTCAATTCCAAAGTTGACTCCCTCTCTGAAGAGGTGAAAAATAACTTGAAAACCTATTCTAAAGATATAAAAGAAATGGATGATTCAATTCTAGGGCCCTGCACCCTCTGAACAACATTAATGCCCAGAAGGCGCTCATGTCTCCTCCCATTCCATGGCCTTTCATTCTAACCACCTTTATCATGAACTGCGTCTTCCCAAAGTTGAGGTGAATAAATTTGATGGCTCGGACTCCACAGGTTGCGTCACTCAATTGGAACATTATTTATCCTTTCATGGAAGTACTGATGATTTGACCAAACATTGTATTGATTTCCTTTACTTGAATCCTAGAAACTGGGAATGGTGGAAATGGCGTAAAAAATCACGTTGAGGGTATATTGCTTGGAACTAGTTTGTGTAAGACCTTTATGAACTCTTTGAAACCAACACACATCATTTGGTCCATTTGACCAAGGTTAAGCAGTATGGTATAGTGGAATAATATATCGTCACTTTTGAGCAATTAGATTTTTGAATGTACAACATTTTTGACATCTTCTTCTGTGAATGCTTTATTAGTGGCTTGAAGGATCACATTCGAGCCCATGTCCTAATGGATCGTCTCTAGACATGGATTGAAGCTACTCACTGCATGAAGGAAGAACAACAAGAAGTATCTTCCCAAATATAAAGCCATCCTTTATTCCTCACTCCTGACCCACAAATATTTTCCCTCCTTCCACTCCTCTTAAGATTAAAAAATTAACCGAAGCATAAATGGTTGAACGCGAAATTAATGGTGTTTTATATAACTATGATGGAAAATATTTTATAGGGCACAAGTGTAAGGAGAAAAATATTTTTATCTCCATTTCTAAGGATGTTGCTGAAGAGGATGTCAATGTTTCCCATTCTAAAGATCTACCCCGAGCATATGATCATACCTCACCCTTTGATTCACAAGAAGTTGAACCGCTTATCTCGATGAATTCCCTCACTGGTATTTATGCTCCCCAAACCCTTAAGTTAATTGGTTATACCAATCACATAAAACATTTTATCCTATTCGACAGTGGAAACACCCATAATTTTGTTCATCATCTCATTTCCCAAGAGACCATGTGCTATATCCATGTAGTCAACAATTTTCAAATAATGATTTCTAATGGTGGTTCCATAAAATGTGGGGGGCATTGTGAAAATGTGCATACACAAATTGGTCATTACCACCTGAAATATCATATGTTTTCTATTGACATGGGTGTTTACAACATTGTTCTAGGTGTTGAATGGTTACACACACTAGGCCCCATCACTGTAAGTTTTAAACCTATGAATTAAAACAACGCATACTCATTCTTAAGAAAAATATAAAGTAATCAATGGCTCATACACATAGTACAAATATAATTACATTGGAGACCCTTAACCAGGAGAAAATAAACCTTCCTTGGTGTCGTACCTTTCAACTTTTCATTGTATTAATTTTACCATTCACAATACAATGTATAAAATATTATAGGTATTCTGCAGCTACCAAAAATGTAACACCCCAATGATCCAGATTATGCTGAGAAAGAAATGAAGGAGAAGATATAACAAGGAAATACATAGAGATATTTCAAGAAACATAGAGATAAATTAATACACAATTTTTATTAATGAACGAAATGTACAAAAACTGTAAAAATATAGAGTGAATGAACTTGCTAGAATGGTGGCAACTTATCTCTGAGAAGAGACGTGATAGATACACTCATTCGTAAGAAGATCTATTTTCAATGAGGCTTAAAAGGCCCTTTTAATTTAAAATATTAAAGAGAAAACCATAAACATCCAAAATCCTAACCCCAAAAGGTTTGTGGGCCCCGATGGGGGTAGTTGATACATCAACTTCTTGAGGGAGTAAGTTTTAGATACGATCTCCATTTGGGGCACTTGATACCTCATTGGAAAGGTCTAGCCAAGAATCACACATTCTGAATAGGATCAAGAGAGAGCCTATAGTTTCTTTTAGGCCTCATGTTAGGTAGCTAGAGAGGTAGTGGGGGGGCCCAGATGGCCCATAGTGATAATAGTGGAGGTCATTCAATGTAAGGTGGACTAGGTCCACTATAGTATTAAATAAGGCCCACTATGGTAGTTAGATATAAAAAATGTAAGAGGACTTCTTAGAAGATTCCACTTCTAGAATGTTCCTCCTTTAGAATGTTCATAGGTGGGTGGTAGAACTATATAAAGGGGTTCAAGCAATGTAATGATACAAGTTGGGAAGTATTGTATTTTGAGCGGTATTTCAATAGGAGGATCCCCCCTAGAAAAGGCAAGTGAACAAGAGATGATCCCTTCCATAATAGGATCCATTGTATGGTGTTTCACTACGTCAAGGGATTTCTTATAATAAAGAGTGGGTTTTCTATATTGTTCCATATATCTTGTGTGGTTAATGTATTCAGAGATCTTTGGTACTTGACACCTCACAATGTTAAGAAAACATCGTTTAGGACATCGAAACGACCCCAGAAGTTCAAGACCCAAAAAATCGTAGAAAATATTCCAAGGTGTAAAATTGTTTTTTGAGAAACTAAAATATGTGGGTGGCCACCGATATCCACTTCCATCATTCCTCCCCCTTTAGGAAGAAATGGTCCCCATTGCATCAAGTTCCTATGGGAGATGGGGAATATTTTTTTGAATTTGAGCCTTGGTGAGTCGCTTTTGTTGTTGAAGAAGTTGTCCTACTTGTACTTGGCATTATATTTTTGAAGGATGTCATGAACCTATTGTTGGAGGGTTTGGATCCATTCAACCAATATAGTTGTATGATCTTCCATGGTCTAAGCGTGGGAGGACTTTGTTGGTGAAGATGCAAGATGAATAGCTATATCAATGGGGACTAATGGTTGGAACCACAAGCATGCTTGAAAAGAGATGTAGCTTGTGTTGATATATCTTGATTGGGATTCCTCCACACTTCCCAATCAACACAAGCTATGGGGATCTATTATAGCTTGTGTTGATTGGGAAGTGTGGAGGAATCCCAATAGCTAAAGCAATGATATATTTGTGTTATTCTGCAATCTCGTCGACCTAATTCTACTGGATAGAAATGTCTTGGGCCAAGGATATATTAGTTGTAGTTTCCTTATGTTCACCTTCTGAATGGTTCGTGAAGAGGATAAAATTTGCAGTATGACATATTACTTTGCGACATTGTTTTTCTAGGACAGTAGTCAGAATTACCTCTTATACCCTGTAGATCTGACCCCCCATAGTAAAAATGACACTACGGGGTTGACACTCATTAATAACATGACACTTCCACATATATGGTTGGCCTAAATGAACATCATATACTTCCAATGGGGAAACGTCACATAGTACCTCATTCTTGAATGGATTGATGCCATAGGACAAAGAACATTGTTGGCTGATGTAGAGATATCATCCCTGGTGAAGCCACCCGATATTGTATGGTTATGGGTGTGGTGTTGTAAGAAAATCCAACTGCTTGATGACCTCTACTGAGATGATGTTATTTTTGTCTTCCGCTATCAACAATGAACTATAGTGGGGCCCCCTTCACCCACATATGTGAATGGAAGAGGCACTCATCCTCCTCATGATCCTTTGGTTCTTTTGGTTGGATTGTTTTGGTCACAATGGTAGTAGTGGGTTCTACATCAATGATCTAATTGATTTTATTGTTTTCTGAATCAAAGTCAGAGTCAAATTTTATGTCTTTTTCTATGAGATCAGCCACCAATGACTATTTCAAGAGACATTCATTGGTGTTGTGCCAAGGGATTTTGTGGAGTTTGCAGTCCTTCTTTGTCTTCTCATTACCCTTGTTTTCCTATGACTTGGAATAGTAGTATTTAGGTTGGATATTCTCTGAGTTATGGATTTCTTTACCATACTTTGGTTGTTGCATATTTTCATACCCGAACTACCACTTATTCCACTGCTTAAATTTCTGCTCAATTTTGACAGCATATCGATAAGAAACTCCTAGTGACAAGGTGTCTAGAAACTACATTTGTGTTTTGATGTACCTATGTAGACCCCCGCGGTAATTTAGAACCGTATGTCTCTCAAAGTATTTGATATCCATCTCAGTGTGCAAGGTATAGAAGGTATTTTTAAACTCTAGCACTCTTTGGTCCCTCTCCTAATGTAGTGTGGTATGTCTCATGTACTATCCTTCATAGTTTCCAATAGGGTAATATTGTTCCTTAACGACATCCATAAAAGAATCCCAAGTGGGTTCTGCCTCAAACATTTTAAAAATATCTATGAATTTTTATCATAGTAAGTCTCGTACAAATTTTTGACATCGAGGACATCCTTAAAGAGAAAAAAGGTGATATTTTCCCTATCCGAAAAATTGTGGACAGAAAAATCTTCTAGCAAATTTAACCACTTTTCCAAAGAATGTGCATCAATCTAACCTTCAAACACAGGGATATCAAATATAAATTGTACCTTGAAAGGGGTGGCACCTCCAAAGTGGTTTCTTGATGAAGACGCATCTACTATTGTCGACAGTCATCGAAGGATTTGTGAACAAATTTCCATCATCTCCTCACTCTGTTGTGTGAACGATTCCTCAAGAAACAATTGAATATGATCTCCTACTCCATTGTCTCTCTTTTTTTCTACCATGGGAGGTCTCCATGGTAAAAAAGGATGGTGTTTCAAAGGATCAAGTAGTTCAAGTCCCAACTCCTTATACCCTGACCTCATTGGGGACAAGCACAGAGGAACAAATAAAGAGAAGACTGCTCCAATACCACTGATATGGATTATGCTGAGAATGAAATGAAGGCATATATATAACAAGGAAATACACAGATATATTGCAAGAAACACGAAGATATAGTAATACACAAATTCTATTAATTAATCAAATGTACACAAACTGTAAAAATATAGAGTGAATGAATTCGCTAGAATGGTGGCAAATTATATCTGAGAAGAGATGTGATTGCTACGCTCATTTGCAAGAATATTTGTTTACAATGAGACTCAAAAGTAATTTTTAACATAAAGTATTAATGATAAAACCCTAAACATCCAAAATACTAACCCTCAAAGATGAAACACCAAAAGGTTTGTGGGACCCAATGGGGGTAGTTGATACGTCAACTTCCAAAGGGTGTAACGTTTTCATATGATCTCCATTTGGAGCATATGATACCTCATTGGAAAGGTCTAGCCAAGAAGTACACATTTTGATCGAGCCCAAGAAAGATCCTGCATTTATCATTTGGGCCTCAAAATGGACCTAGAAGTTTAGGACCCGAAAAACCGTAGAAAAAATACCAATGTGGAAAACTGTATTTTGAGCCAGTGGAATATGTGGATGGCCACCAATGTCCACTTGGATCACCTAGGTAGACCCATGCATCCATTTTTACATACTTTATTTAGGTTGGTGAGCCAAAATACTTTTGGGCCAAAGTTCCTTGCATGTGTGTATGTTTAGACCACGGTGCTTGTGTGATATTAGGCTGGTGAGCCTGTAAGTTCTGGTCGATAAGCCAAGTTTTTAATTTTTGATCACCCTATTTTTTTAATAAAAATATATCATTGTTTCAGACCTTAGGAAGAAATATTTATGGGGGAATAGGACTCTATAAGAGGGAAATGGGGCTAGGACTTGCAAAAAGGGGTTAAGTCAAGGGGGGTTAATCCAAAGGAATATAATAATATATTCCTAAACTCCTAAGTATTTTGTTATGATGTTATCCCAAGTTCCTAAGTGAGGGAAACACATTATCAAGTGGAGGAAAAGGTATTTCCTTGAGTTCCAAGTGTCAAAAAAGGCACATGCATATTTAAAGGGAGAATTTAGTGTAATTCTCAATCATTCATTCATTCTTACCATTTCCTCTAGAGGATGACTAGGAGAGAAATTGTGACCTTGGTAGCATTGACTCCTTGTAAATCCTTGGTGGTTTGGGTTTGAATAAGTAGGTTGTTATGCCTATGGATAATTTTCTTTGGGTGAGATAATAGTTGGGAATATATTTCCTTGTGTGTTGGCCTAGTGGGTACCATAATGCTTTGAGAGCAACCTTTCCTTCCAAGTTCCACAGAGCTATGGAAATTTCTAGAAAGCCTGTTGTTGAATCCCTTGAAGGTAAGTGGGACAACTGAAGGAATGTGGAGCAGTGAAGGGGTACACTTCCTTGGTTGGGATGGGCTATGGGGAATGAGAAGCTGTGAGGGGGAATGTTGTTGGAGTTGGTGTCATTGGAGTTGTCATTTTTATTGTGTGTTGTCAAACCTTAGTAGGAATGGTGAGAGTGAATTTTCCCTGGTAGAGTCATATCCCTGGATCAAGGGTGACCTATTGTTGACAATTGGAACAATAATTTCTCTGTATGGGAGGAACTCTAGAGGTATGCAACTAGTTGGTGCTTATTTGAAAGATAAGTTCCTTGTTTTTTAATGTTTAATTGTTGAATTAATGTTTTTTAATTCAACTATGTTTAATAATGTAATTACATCTTGCATTGTGAAATGAATGAGATGTTTTGTAAATATCCTGTTGGAGGTGGAAGAAAGAGGAAATAGAGCAAGGATGTCAGAGAAGGAGGAAGGTGTCGAGGGATGACGGGGTAGGGATGGGGTGTCCAAGAGGGTGACATGGCATCAAATTAGGGTTCCATGTAGACCTAGAATGCGACATCATCAACCACGTCAGTCCACAGTGCATGCTATGGTTGGTACATGTGTCATGAAGGACATTGTTCCATGTACCTTGGATGGTTATATTCCAATGCACAGTTTCATCATAGGACTGGAGAACATGATGACATCATCATGCCAAATAAACATAGCGTCTGATCCAACTGTTAGATATCATATCAGGTTACATGTTAGCAACTGATGACGTGAGTGTCACATCAATTGAGTGACAGGTGGAGGCCCGTTATTGGGTACAGGTCAGCAAGGGCATATGATTAAGATACTTCTAGGTGGAAGGTGACATGTGGAAGAGGATAGGTGTCCCTTCTATTTATGCTTGGAAAATTCATGTAGACAATGTGGAGAAATTTCCTGATCAAGGCCCCAATTAGGCATATACTTGTTTGGGAAGGAAATCCTCACCCGAATGTGGGTTTGGTTGACACTAAAGGGGATTTTTAAATCAACCAAAAGATTGATCCAATTGTGATCATGTGAATACTTCTAATATATAATAAAATTAAACTAACTTTAAATGCAATATAACTATTGTTTATAGCTAAATCTAAACCATCCCAAGAGCATCAAATGATGATTAAATATGAGAGGAATAATAAAATGTTTAACATTAAGAAATAGTTCTAAAATAAAACAATGATTAAAATAGTCATTAGAAATTAAATTATTCAAATAAATAGTTATTTGAATATTTGATTTCTATATGCTCATATTTAATTAAATACCAATCTCATCAAATTCAATCAAAATATGGAATAAATAAATTAACTTCTCAAATACTCTAGCAATAGTGCATAAACATAGAATATAAACATTCATTCCATAGACAAATATGAAGGAAAGATATAATGGAAAAAAGTTGTATATTTCAGTTGCATTAATAGTAGTACCAAACAATTGAACTACCATAAAGATACTTCCGCTACAGGTCTTCAAATTCACAAAATTGGCTTTTAAAATAATGTACTTTGCTGATTAAGGTTGCTTGTCATTGATGTCAACCCTTGAAGAAAGTCCAGTAGCGAATTCCAGTAGCAAAAAGGTTTGGGTAATGGACCCAATTTCATGTATAATGGTATGAGTTTTAATATATTTGAAGGTAATACTATTCTATATGGATAGTACATGTCATGCCATTTCTGGTGGTATGTGTAACGTCACATAACTCCTCACGGTTTGAGAGTTATGGCCTTACGAAGTTGGA
>ML805488.1:70374-84215 GCA_009831015.1 Picea engelmannii
AATCTAGGATAGTTTCAAAGATTTTCTTAGATTACATCACAATAGGGAGTTAAAGGGATAGTAACGGACCCACATGTCCACATGCTAGCTTCCTAGGGACTTTTGAATTATGCAAGGTTGTACCAAAGGCACTTAGTTAATTATGTAATCAACTCTTGTAAGGACCAAGCGAAGTCCACATGCAACAAGGTGACACCTAATTCACAAACAATTGACACACTTTCACTCATTCACACACAAAAGTCACTTATCACTCACATAGCGTCTTCTTGAAACGTGGAGGTCAAATTAAGTTTCCTCCAAAGGGATTCCGAAACGCCCCACCCTCTTCTTGACGAAACTATCCACTCCCATTTTTAATTCAACGAGGTTGGTTCACACCCCCAACCTCTCAAAACAACTACATCTAAATTTTTTCTAAAAAGTCACTAAGTTTTCCTCCACAGGATGTGCCAAAATAATTTTTTTATTCTAGGTAAGATTTCGGGGATAGGCATCCAAATAACTCCCCATTATCTAGTTCTCACATTGTCAAAACCATAGAAGTTGTCAAATAGGGAATTGAAAATCCTCCAAGTCAAGTGTTCCTAACACCATAAGGTAGGGAGATACCCATGAAGGGTTGAAGGCTAAGGTTCGGTTGTTCTATGCGTCCCCCCTTGAGGCACCCACCTCTTGGACGGGATCACGCCCGTGACCCATTTCTTAGCCTGAAAATCTAAATGTCGCACTTTGACAAAGGTACCTAGTGACCAAATTTTAGGACATCTATCCAGGTGGCAATTGTGGGCTGCAATTGCACCTTGATTGGATTTTGTGTGGCTATTGGAAAATATCACTAGCTCTTTCGGGATATTCCCCCTTTACCCCTCATTGTAACCAATTAGTTCATCCTTCACTAGTTTCTCTTCCAGTGACTTCAGACCCCACTGTTGAGTACTATTGGAAGGTCCAGTGTTATTTGAGAGGAAGGATGTTACGTCTTCTAGGACACGAGCATTTGTTTTCTTTTGATTCCCCATGCTGACAAAACCCACTTATCCACATATATGCTTCTTTTTCAAAACATTTTATGTATGATGCACTTCTGACTACATTTTGATATGGATATATATACTGTGTAAAGTTCAAATTTTGCAACAAAAAGATTTTATTTCTTTATTACTCTCACCACCATTTTCACACATTCACTAAGCTATTTGGACATCATAGGGACCCACAGAATCCCCACCATTCCCGATGCTTGCTAAACCTCCCTCCTATCTTAGGGGGAGAGCCTAGTCTTGCCCCCTCATCGGCACCACCTTCACACACTCCTGTGAGTGCTACTATTTTAGTATCATATTTTCTTGGTTCCACATTACTTGGGTCCACTTCCCAAGGTCATCTGTCCACTCGCTCTCCTTTACACAAAAGAGGGGGACCAACTTCCTCTCAAGGGGGAAGTACCAACCCACCTAGCCCCCATCAAGGGTCAGGTTCACAACACACTCACACCATGGCTAGAGCTAACCCTCCCCCCCCACTACAGATGCCATATTTGGCCTCTCTCAACATACCAGATCTAAGAAAAATCACCAATGATCCTATATTGCATGACCCCACATGACCTCCAATGCCCACCAAACTACCTTGAGACATACCCAAGTTTGAAGGGAAGGCAGGCGATGACCCTGCCAACCACGTCATGAATTTTCACCTATGGTGCTCTTCCAACAACATTATGGATGATTCCATCAGACTGCAATTATTTCAACGCACACTCACTGGCCCATCGGCCAAATGGTATGTAGATGAAAAATCAGGGTCCCATGTGACTTTTGAATCCTTGGCCAAAGCATTTTTGACCTTCTTCCAATTACCAATCTACCACAACAATGGTCTGGAACTACTCTCTAATTTCAAACAAACCTCAACCACACATATCACTGATCACATTCATGAGTGGCATAGGTGACATAGTTTATGCAAAGTAGAAACCACCAAACAACAGTGTCTTGACTGGTTTCTTAGATCACTTATCTCTCTCCTCAGTAAGGATGTAGCTTCCACCTTCCCTCAATCAGAAGAGGAAGCCATCAATAAGGCTCAACAATATGACCTTATATATGCATAGTCATGGTACTTATACACTGTACTTACTGATCTCCCAAAACCTGTGCCATTTGGCTAAGACAAACCTGGGATGTCTCACTCAGTAGATGGACTGATTGGTAATACCACTCACCACGGTCTACAATCCCCAAAACCACCAATGTATGGAACACCTCAATACCCGCCGACATACGGGGGCACTTCTTATTACCCCCCACCCCCTTATCAACAACCATACCCTATTGCTATGCCTCCACCCATCAGTGGGCCACCGTCGGAACCCCCCATACACCCACCTATTCAACTGAGTTCTGGTACCCCCTCTACCTCAGCTTATAGTACTAGTGAAAGCACCACTCCTTCCTATGTACCTTATGGATCGTTACCCCCACAGAATCTATACTTTCCATTTCCTAGTCCCCCACAACCCATTGCTCTCCCACATCCTCACACCGGGGTGAATTTTGTTCAACCCTCTCCCATTCAACAATATCAAAATTTCGAACAAATGAATACTGAAAATCCAACCCATCCATCGAACAATGCCAAAAAGAAAGGACGAAACAGAAACAACAACAACCCAGGTCAAGGTGGGAATGACCCCCACAACCATCCCATTGGGGGAAACCAATACCAAGACCCCCAAGGGGGCATCAATACCAATATACCACACCAAGGGAAGAACAACAATCTTCGAACTAACTTTCCTTGCGCTATATGTAATGAGTATGGACATTATACTCATCATTGCCCCCAAATTCCTGACCTCCAACGGATGAGGGCATCCATGCACTCACAGGGCCCTCCGACACCATCTGCCCCTCAGTAGTCCCCACAACAATATTTTCAACCACTGCATCCAACTATTTTTCAAAACCCCATTCCATACCAAGGTGTGATGAATGCCCAACAAGTGATAAACCCTACCCCGCCACAAATGGGGCAATATGCAACCACGGGTATCACTCAACCCAGGAATTCAGTTGATCGCAGTATCCTCCTCACCACTGAATAAATTCTTCTGCAAACCCGTGACTGTCAATATAGTATTCCTCCTGACTCTACCCCAACCACCTCAGAAACACAACCAACTACTATAGGACAACCATTGATGATTCCATGTCCTAACACAAAACCCATTCCTCGCATACCACATATTCCTTTATGACAGAATGTACATAACCCTCATGCTAGGGATACTCATAATTATAGCCTGGTTGATGACTTAGCCCAATCTCCCACAACCATATATGTGTTGGAGGTCCTCCAAACCTATCCATCACAGAGAAAATCCTTTCTTTCTACCTTGGGGGCAATCGACACAGCTGACACCCAACTGATCACATTTGATTCAGATCACGGAGAACCACGTCTTCCCACCCAAGTAGCCTTCCAGATACCAGTTAAGATCTGGAACACCACGGTTTATCGGTGTATCATCGATGAAGGTGCATCCACCTGCATCATGTTTAAAGACGTATGGCAGAAAATTGGCTCCCCTGAGCTAGTACCCTGTACCATCACCCTTCGAGCTTACGACAGTCAACCAACATCTTCCACAGGGCTTTGTCAAAATGTCCCCATAGAACTTGGGGGAAAAACCATCCTCATTGACATTGAAGTTATTGATGCCCAACTTGATTACAATATCTTGTTTGGATGCAACTACATGTATGCTATGAAGGCAGTCGCCTCTTCTGTGTTTTGTACAATGATGTTCCCCCATAATGGGAAGATCGTCACCATCGACCAACTTACACATTATGAGCCTAACCATTCGGCCAACATCGATAACATCCTCCCCCTTATTCATGTTAGACCAAATGATTTTCCAGTTGCCAACAAAGGCCCTGGATTATTCCAAGACCCATCCATGTTGGGCACTTTTCAGGGCGCACCACCATTCCTAAACCCATCTTTTTCAACACAAGTGTGTTTAGTTTCCTCTAAAAGAAATAACATGAAGGATGCCCTCTCTCCTAGGGATGCTTCTATCATATCTGACATCCCACTAGTCGCAGAGCTCCCCCCTCATGAGCCTCCTATGAACTCGTCAACCCCACCAGTTCACGATTTCACCTCTCCCCAGGGCCATATCCCAGTTTTGGAGACATTTCCCCAAGCCATTACTCAAATCCCCTTCTTTTACCCTCCACCAGGCATACAAGCTTTCCAAATAGCTGCAACACTTACTCTCCCCAATATGGTGTTGGCAATTCCATTTTGGTATTTACATCCACCAGAGATGGTCCCTCAACCATCCCTTCCCCCCCAAACGGAAGGAATCCTAATGATGATTCCCATACTTACTCCCACCATACCCTCTACACCCCCTACCACAGCTGGGGGTAGGCGAAAGAAGAAGGAGCCCACATCTCCACTTCCCCCATGTGTCCAACCCCTGTGCGTGCTATGTGAGAAAGATGGACACCCAACCCACAAATGCCCATCTCTACCTGAGTTGTGTAACCTAATTCCACTCAATCAAACACCATCACCGCTCGCCACTATAGCAAGTACTGTCGCTACCTCCCCTAAATCAAGTAGCAAAGGGCTACAAACCAAATTCACTTGCGCCATATGTTCAGATTATGGCCATTATACACACCATTTCACATCTATCCCATACGTTCGCCACACATTAGCTGTGACATGCCACACATATCTTCCCGAGTTTCCTTCGACACTCCATACCAATGCTCTTATGAATGTGATTCATTATACTTCTTCATCAATCCTCGAGCAAAGGGGAGGTCCATGTCCTCCCCCCAAACTATAGCCCGATATTCCATAGTGTCAGTAACATTGGGATGGCATTATGGACCTACCATCCATATCTAAGCCCTTTTTCCCACTTTCATTTTTTACAGGAGCCCATAAGCTCTATTTTCCAAACCAATTTCGGCCTCTTACATAGACATTTCCATCTGGTGATCATTTGCCCTTTTTTTTCTGGCAGATCATTTTCCCATGACACACTTAGGTACACCTGCTCATGTTCAAAATTATCAAATAACTGCTCATATGTTTGATTCTCTTCAGATATTGTTCACGTTGGGTATTTTTTTTCATGTGTGCAGGTACTTGGTCATCATACATCAACACACCCCTTCAGGTATATACTCAACACTGGCATGTAGTCATTCCCTCTGAATCTCACTTACATCTCCAGTCACACCCTTTGACATTTGCCTCTAGGATCCCCATTTCCGGCTCTGAAGTACCTACACCTCCATTTGCATCTTCGGTACTGTCACTTGGTAGCATTCTTACCCACATGAGTTGTCCCATTCATAGCACCCTTTTACGCTTTTTGACACTCATGTTGTTTTTAAAAACCCTTTAGGATGGGAGTCCCTATAGTCTTACATCATGTCGTGAATCAACCACATACTCCTTCTCCTCATTTTGCTAGCTTTCCCAAATGGACTCCCAGATTATCTCTTCATAGTTCTATTTTTGAACTACACCTCCGCAGTATCATGAACCCTCCATTTCATCCACAATTTGTTTGCCCATCTGCAAATTTCCCTTCATTTCACCTACCTCATATAAAAACCCACCCATGGGGCCCCCACCCTCCACCAATTCTCCGAGAAAATTGTGACCTACCTGGGCCAACCATCTCACATTGGGGCACCCATTTCTGTATTTGTACACTTATCCCAAATTATTCTTTATTTATTATACAAACACCTTTTGTTTCCAACAGTTGCATTACCTTTTTGTCATCACCTTTGGCAACCTTCTTCTCTTTTTGGCCAAACACAACCCATGTCACCCTTGGTTGGGGCACTACTTATCATCCACCCTTGACGACATCGTCCATATCTTCAAAGTACCCCACAGGCCACTTACCCCTACCCTCTGAGTTTGTTCACCTTGTCCCACCTCTGGCACAACTTATCCCTTGTCTTGGTGTCCCCCTGACACTCGACCTCGTTGAACGGTTGCGGCCACTTTTCTCTCACATATCCTCCAACCAAGGGCAGTCTTGAGTCTTCCTACATCTTAACTTCATCCATGTACCTCCTTCACTTGCTAAACTCACCTAGTATATTTCACAAAGCCATTTTCTTCTGGGAGTCACGTCCCCCTTTTTGTCGACATCAACACAGTTTTCCAGAAGGGCGACAGTATCTTGATTCTCATTACCCATCCAATGAGAGATCTCAGACGACAAAGGGAGAAACACAATTGCTCCCTATTGTTGTTGACCCCCATAACATTTGATGTCAACACTTTCTCATGTTACGGTGGGTCTTACTTTGCGAATATTACAGTTAGTTCTTTTACTTGCCGAAGACCTTTGAACTTGGTTGAGCTATCAATGCCCATAGAATCCGTGATATTTCTTCAGTTGTCATTGCCTACTATTCAGAGTATGTTCATCCACATAATTGTCTTTTGCCTTTATCAGGACTGCCCCCGAGGGTGCTGCAGTTGTCTACACCAACACTTCATTCCCCTTTTTGAGTTACATGACACGAGCATGGGGCATGCCCGCCTCGTTTGTACACAGTTTATTTTTTCCACACCTCATGGAAGGTTGGGTTCTATCGGTTCTTTTTTTTCCTCCAACGGATTGCTCTGGACGATCCCACTATTGCTCTCTCTTACAACAACACTCTCAGTAGAAGAAACATTGATGGATTTTGGCTATACGTATGCTCCTAACCTAATCCATCACGGGGCATCTGTTATCACTGAAATTTCGTCCGCAAATGGTTACAAGAATTCAGTATCGTCAAATAGTTATGAAGTCATCCATGGACCTGAATTAACACAAAAGCATTCATAAAGGGTCAAAAACTATACAAAATAGTGAAAAATTGAAGGGCGCTATGAAGACACTGGGTGCGCGTGCACATGCGCAAAACAGAAACGAAAGATTCGTGCACATGTGCATGATGCGTGAATGTTGTCGCAAAAAGCCACGCACCTGAGAAACAATCCATATATGAGAGTGGTCAGCCTCCCACCCACTTCTAGTTTAGCTTCCAAGTTGATTTGACACTCAAATATGGACTGGATTCAACTGGATGGCTGGTCAAAGACCTAGAAATGCCCTAATCAGCCTCTTTACACACTACAAACTAGTTGAACAATAGCTCAAAGGAATGCTATAAAAAGGCCATGGATACACTTCATTTTTCAAGGAATTTCATAGCAAAGTTATGCTGCCACTATTCTCTTGAGGACTCTTTTATCCTTTCCAAGAGTATAATTGCATCATTGCTTTGGGGAAATCCATCTCACCCCTTGAGTGGATTAGCAAATAATTCTTTCACCATTTTCATTTTCCTTTTCAAAGTTGTAAGAAGAGCTTACTTGTGGGGGTCCAAGATCCCTCCCTTGGAGGAAAAAAAGACTCATAGTCCCCTTGCTTCTCAGTGTTTTCTTTCACTAATATCAGTCTTATCATTGGTGACATGGGTCTCATTGTTTCTTTTGTCCTCATGTCCCTATGTTTATAAATTTAGTTGTTGTTTTATTTCTTAGTTGTTGTTTTATATTTCTTTTTATAACCCTTTTCCTTGCAGCTGTCCTTCTCAGCAAACCCAACTGAGCTTGCAAGCACCTCTATTTTTCTCACTAAGGTGACGAAAGAGGCGCAACACATGTCAATGATTGGTAGCCTACTATATGTGACAACATCCAGACCAGATTTAATGGAAGAATTTGGACAGGTGGCATGATTTCGAGTAGCACCAAAGGAATCACATGTATTAACAGTGAAGACAATTTTTAGATATCTCAAAGGAACATAAGAGTTTGTATTATGGTATCCAAAAGGAAAGCATGTATCTCTTATTGCCTACATAGATGCATATTAGGTAGGTTGTATTGATGACTGACAAAGCACCAGTGGAGAAGCGTTCTACTTGGGTAATTTTTTAGTATCATGGATAAGAAAGAAACAATCATCAATATATCTATCTACAGCCGAGGCAGAGTAAATTGCAGCAACAACATGTTGTACACAGGTTATTTGGATGAAACAAACTTTGACAGATATACAGGTTGAGTATGATGAGCCTATTCCAATCTATTCTGATAATACAATCTCCATCATTATCTCAAAGAACCCAGTGATGCACTCCAAGACGAAGCACATTCCCATCAAGTATCACTTTCTATGGGAACAGGTTGCAGAAAATAACATCAAAGTTGAGTATGTGGGCACAAAAGAACAAATGGCATAAATCTTTACAAAACCACTTCCATGGGAAGCCTTTGAGTATATTCACCAAAGAATTAGATTTATTTATACTCCAAAATGAATTCTTTTGAATGCTTATCTTATATGTCTTAGATGTACACGAGGAAGCATCATAAAGAGGAAAATCTAGTCAGGGGGAGAAACCTCGGATGGAAAGATATCTTTTCCATTCATGAAAAAGGGGGAGAGATTCATCATATGAAGATGACAAAGGCATGGTTCCAGGGGGAGAAATGGTCACAGATATGCAAAGGACAAAGGCATGTTTTTATGGGGAGCATGAGTGATATGACTTCAGTATTGCGTGAAATTATTTTAGTATTGCATCAGAGTGTTGCCATCAATGCCAAAGAGGGAGATTTTTTATTAAGGTTGCTTTTCATTAATGTCAACCCTTGAAGAAATTATGGTAGAAACTTACAGTAGAAAAAAGGTTTGGGTAATGGACCCAAGGTTTTTTCATGTATAATGGTATGAATTTTAATAAATTTTAAATTAATACTATTCTATATGGATAGTACATGTCATGCAATTTTTGGTGGCATGTGGAACGTCACATAACTCCTCATGGTTTGAGAGTTATGTCCTTATGAAGTTGGAGGACCCTCATATGTTGGATTGAAGCCCCAAAAGGTCAAAGAAGTCAAAGAGCTTGCAAATAAGAAATTATTATTTAAATGATAAAGTAAAGTGATAAAGTCAAGACGGATTATTTAAATAATAAAGTGAAGTGACAAAATCAAAGAAGATTATTTAAATGATAAAGTGAGGCGACAAAGTCAAGGAGGAATATTTAAATGATAAAGTAATGGAGAACTTTCTAATTGTGGAAAGTGGTTAACCCTAAAAATGAGGAAAATAGGTTAAGTGACCTATAAATGGGTTAAGTGACCTAGAAATGGGTTAAGCAACCTAGAAGATGGAGAGTATAAATAAGAGGCAAGGCTCTCTAATTTAACATCACACTTGAGAATATTGATATCTATACATGACTGAGGTAACCAAAGGATATATAAGCCAAATTTTAGAGGGAAGGTGAAGAAAACAAGGATGGAATTCAAGGGAGGATAAATTCTTTTGGTGATGCTTTCTAAGGTATGTTATTTACAGGTCATCTCACAATTTTCACAATTACGTTTTTTTCTAGAATGATTCATACCATGAAATTGATACAACATTGAGGAAACATATCCAAGTATCTGTGGTAACAAATTCAGCCTTTGGGTCGTTGTATTTTTGGAGTTACACTCTGTGGAATATAGGGTTTGTGGCTAGTCCTCAAACTAGTCTAAAACAGGTGTTTCGGGTAAAAACGTCATAACTTATTCATAACAGATCCAAATTTAGTAAGATAAAACAAATTGGTTAGATTAAAGTATGTAGTTATATTTGTAACATTTTCAGATCATTTAAACAAATATTCTGTGCAGGGAACACTCTACAAGGTCTCTCTCTAGAATAAGCCAAAATTCAACAAGGTATGCCATTTTTGCTATAACTCCTTTTCTGAGAGGTTCCAAGTAGTGAAACCTGGAGGAATTGCATAAAACACACTAAAGAACATTGTGTATTAGTTTCATATATTTATTCATTACAGGTAGATAGTTATGATTATTTCAATTTAGGGTTGTTGACTAATCAAAAACTAGTCACGTGAGACTAAAGAAAAGTTTGATGAAAATGTTAGTCTCTTGTTATTAAAGTTAAGGAAGGTTTGAAGGTATGTGATCATATACACTAGTTCTATTACAGAGTTACAAATCATATTTCGATGATGATATTTATCAGGGCTTTTGTTTGAGGTACATGTTGGGTACATGGCTGAGACAAGTAGTTGATGAGTTTGCACATACATGATGTGTATAGTTGATGATGTTGGTACATATTGATGAGTCATACTTGATGAGTATTTGAGACATGATTGGTACATACTTGGTACATGGTTGGGTGCACTTGTTTATGGTATAGGTTGATTACATTTTTTTTAGTAGAGGTTGGTGCATGGTTGACACATACATGAGGTGTATAGTTGATCCAGGGGATCAAATTTTGCTCAAAATTCAAAGTGCTCAGAATTTCTTCAAATC
Source organism: Picea engelmannii (assembly GCA_009831015.1). Taxonomy (NCBI): domain Eukaryota; kingdom Viridiplantae; phylum Streptophyta; class Pinopsida; order Pinales; family Pinaceae; genus Picea; species Picea engelmannii. The sequence continues at coordinate 80,779 of ML805488.1, forward strand.
AAATAGGTGTGTAGGCCTCATCATCATGAACCCAACGCAACTCGTTCGGGTTCAAACGGACATCATATGAGTGAGATATCACATTCTTTTCAAATCGTCAAATAGGCAAAAACAAATGTGCTAACTGTACAGTCCGTATAGTCCATACGGATGCTGACGTGGCAGGTTCATATGACATGTGGTAGATGATAAGTTGGTAGGGCCGTGCGACATATGGTAGGTGTTGGTTGGCAGTTCTGTGGACAAATCATTTCTTGACACATGGACCAAACAAGGGCCGCCACGTGTCACCTAGGTAATGGTTAAAATTTATGTAGTTGGTAGGACTCGACCCCGTGACCTCTGAGCAGGTGAAGAGATTTGGGTAGGGCTGCCCAACCGGCGCACCCACCATTGGTTCTTTAACAACTATATGGGTTTTAAATTATTTGAATTGCATTACGTTGTGAATTGCGGCGCAGTCCGGGCTGGGGCTAAGCCCCAGCCCCCGATCACATATTGTTACCATATGACCATCGTGCGCACACGTGCGTTTCAAACATTTAAAAATACCGTGCACCTAGACCCATGGCACCTACCCATATGACTTGGTTTTAAACCTTAGCACTTTTTGAATGCGCGGTCATATGGCCATATGTCCACGGTTTGGCGGTTAGGGGCTAGGCGTGCCCTAACCGTCCTACAGTTTGCACAGTTTTGTGGTTGCACTCGGTGCTAGGTTTTAGCACAAATATGAGCATAAAGGCTAGGTTGAGGATGCAGAAGTTCATTTTGGCGATCCAGAGACAACAATTTTGAAGGGGAACTTCCAAGAAGCCTATCTTCTTCAATTTTTGACCAAACCAGGTGCCGAAAAAGCCCAGCTAGGGGTTTTTGGACGTTCCGAAGCCACTGGAGACATCTATTTGGAATTTTGAGCATTATAAAGCACATATTTTAGAACTTTGAGAAAATAATACAAAAGATCCATTGGAAGCTGGACCAGGAGATGTAGCCCAAGAGAGGGGTGAACTCCTTTATCATTTGTTGTGTTATGTCTTTTCTGTTCACTGTTATTTGTTTCTTATTATATGCATCTTGAATGTGTAATTTCTATAAAATTTGTGTTTGTAAATTGATCATTTTGCATAAGAACACTTAAATTAAAACTTGCAGATATTTTCAAGAATACAAGCCTTTATCATTTTCAGATCAAGTTGGTATCAGAGCTTAGGTTTTTGAAGGCTTGATTATTTGCAATTGTTTTGTTTTCTGATGCTCACAAGGTTGAAAATCACAAGAGGAGAAGATCAACATGTAGAACCAAGTTCTCATCCTTCAAGAAGAAAGATTATACCATCACCTCAAGCTTCAAGGAGGCATTCACCAAGTATGGCTCGTGAAGAGAGTCATGAAAATATTCCTACAGAAGATGAAGATCTCAGAAAGGCTTTCATGGAAATGAGAGAAATGATGAAAGTCTTGATGGAAGAAAGGAATACAAGGTTGCAAGGTGAAGGCTCCAACCCTTCAAAGCACAAGGGAGATAGTGGTGATAAAACTCCAAATGGAAATGGAAGGAATGGTGCTTCTCCACCACCCTCACCTCCATCATCCTCTTCTTCTACTAGTTCAAAACCTCTTCCAAATTCTCCAAAGGGACATGGTAAAACTCCTCCACAAATTCCTTTGTTAAATCTTGATATTAAATTTGAATTGCCAATGTACAATGGAGAGGTAAATGTTGAGAAATTAGATAATTGGATTCGTTAGATTGAGGTGTATTGTAGGATACAAAAAATTCAAGATGATGAAACTAAGATTCATMTTGCTTCTTTAAGATTGGATAGTGTAGCACTCATTTGGTGGGAAGCCAAGACTCAAGAGTACATGAAGAAACATGGTAAAATTTTAACCTCTTGGAATGATTTTATCGTTGTAATTAAAAAAAATAATTACCCATTGGCATATATGCAAAAAGCTACTATGGATTGGCAAAATTTTAAGCAAGCTAAAGGGAAAAATGTGCAAATCTTTACTCAAGAATTTAGGAGAAGAGATTTGGTTTTGCGAGTATATTTTTCTTCTCAAGAAACTTTACTCAAATACATTGGAGCTTTACATAGTTACTTGAGATATACAATACTCATGTTTAACCCTTCAAATCTAGATGAAGTTTGTGTTTAGGCAACTCATTTGGAAGCCAGAGGAAGGAATGAAACTCATGAGGGTAACAAGAAGCCTTTCAATCATGGAGTCAAAGGAAAGAGGAAGTTCAAGGGAAATGGAAAAAAGAATGCTGCTATTAAGAAAGAGGGAGAAAAATTTACTTGCAAACATTGTTCAAAAGATGGCCATGATGAAGACCATTGTTGGAAGCTTCATCCTGAAAGAAGACCCAAAAAGTTTGGAAACAAAGGGAAGTCAAAGACTGCTGCAACCATACAACATGATTTAGGTTCTGATTCGGGTGATGAAACAAAGATTACAACCATGGGTTATCAAGGTAAGGGTTCTATTGCAAGTACTGGTTCTTCAAGTAACAATAATCTCAATGAAGCTCGACAAGAAAAAGAAAGAATATAACTTTTTCACATAAGGGTTGTTTCAAAGCATACCAAGATAGATACTCTATTTGATACTGGATCTCAAGCAAACCTTATATCTAAAGACACTATCAAGAAATTAAAATTGGAAACTATTCCACATCCTAAACCATACCCTCTCGGTTGGATATGTGATAATGCTAAATTGCAGGTGACAAGAAGGTGTAAACTTAGGTTTGTTGTCATTGCAAATTTTATAGATGAGGTAGAGCTTGATGTTATTCCTTTGGATATCTGTGGTATTGTGTTGGGAAGCCCATATTTATATGATAGAAAATCCATTTTTCATCATCATGAGAATAAGTATCACTTGTTTAAAAATGGAGTTGAGTACATTGTTAGAGCACATACAAAGAAGATGAATTTGTCACTTGTAAATGTAGGACAAATGAAGAGATTAGTCAATGCTAGAAAGAATTTTGTTCTCTTGATGATTAAACCCAAAGATAATATTGAAAACGAAGTTTTCCAAGGTTGTGATGCAAAGTTGAAATCTGATCTATATGAGGTTGTTAATCAATATGATGAGATGCTTCAGGAACAAAGGGATTACCTCCAAGAAGGGGTATCCAACATGAAATCCAATTGCAGCAAGAATGTCCTCTTCCAAACATTGGTATGTACAGGATGTCAGTCATGGAGAATGCTGAAATCAAAAAACAAATCTAAGAGTTGTTTGAAAAAGGGGTCATCGTGCCAAGTACATCGCCATGTGGATCTCCAATTGTGTTAGTGCCAAAGAAAGATGGTACATGGCGTATGTGTGTTGATTTCAGGGCCTTGAACAAGATTACGGTAAAGAATCGCTATCCTCTTCCTAGAATTGATGATTTTCTTGATCAATTGAAAGAT
>ML805488.1:84263-121806 GCA_009831015.1 Picea engelmannii
AGGATTGCCGAAGGAGACACATGGAAGACAACTTTCAAAACAAAGCAAGGTTTGTTTGAGTGGATGGTAATGCCTTTTGGACTTTGCAATGCACCTGCTACTTTCATGAGAGTTATGAATGATTTCTTAAGGCCTTTTCTTGATGATCATGTTATGGTCTACTTGGATGACATTTTGATCTTTAGCAAATCTCGTGAAGAGCATGTTAAGCATGTGAAGCAAGTTTTGGATGTTTTGAGAAAGGAAAAGTTGTTTTTGAAGATGTCCAAATGTGAGTTTGGAAAAACTTCACTTATCTACTTGGGGCATATTGTTGGTGGAGGGGAATTGAAAATTGATCCCTCCAAGGTCAAAGTTATATTGGAGTGGCCCAAGCCCAACAATGTGATAGAGGTAAGAAGTTTTTTGGGAGCAGCCCAATATTGGAGAAAGTTTATTGCTAACTTTTCTTCCATTGTAGCTCCATTACATGCAGTGACAAGTATCAAGCAAGTTTTTCAATGGGGAGGCAAGCAACAAAAGGCTTTTGATACTTTGAAGGAGAATATCAGTTCAACCCCAGTTGGGTGTCATCAGTTTTGATGGGTTCTTGGGATCTAGTAGAACACGACCAGATCATTGTTGTAATCCATTGACACTTTCATGATGTACTTGAAAATATTCGAACATAAATAAGAAAATCCCACTGAGACAAAGGCCCGAAGACGTAGGTGAGATTGTCGAACTCTGTTATCACATTGGTGTTTATGGTTTGTTGTATTCATGCTTATGTTCAGATATGTATAATACTTAATGGATGCTATGTTTCTTCTATAATTATTCCTCTTTCATTCAACTTCCTAAATGGTTAATTAACAAATGCTAAATAACTCAACCATTGTCGTTTAAAAGATCTTTTTGGATAAAAAAGAGTCCATACACCTTATATCATATAGATCACTCCTCAAAATACACAGATCTTCAATACATCATCTCATGCAACGAGATATACCTCCTCATGATTCATTACATACTCAAAAATTACCATAAGTGTAACAACAACAATGACTGAGACAACTATAATACATGGCCATGAGAATAGGGATACACACTAGATGGACAAAGTAACAACAAAGAAAGACTAAAAGACTATATTCTTAGAGACATTAACACCAGTGTAAACCTCTCCTTTTTACTTATACACGTGATTCTTTCACAAAGTCGATTGACTAAATCAAATTCGCTTCTATCCTCGTCGAATATTTCTCGGATTCGCCCACAGTGTTGTATTTCCACCGCTTTCGAAACTTCCATCTATTGTGTCGTGTATTTGAATTTTTTCATTGCTTACTCATCCTTATCACTTCATCCAAAAATGAAGGGCCCAACAGACCTCTACCATAATTGTTGACTCACCCTAAGTCAACCGTCCATTTCTTTACTGAGGTTTTCTTCAAATGATAGGGCCAAATCTGGTACAATCTCTAGTTCTTGCTGGAAAAAACTATCATATTGTTCCAAGCAATCTTGCTACTTGCACACAAAAATAAAGGCACCCACAACAAATTCTTGCATTGCAACAACATTGGGCTCTTGGGATTTAGTGGTGAGAAGAGTGCCCCATTATGTATCCACCACAGAATTCACTTGGTGCATATGAACATATGCAGCTTGGAATGTAGGCTTGAACTCTTGAAGCTCTTTCTTGGTAGTCTAGGAGGCTTCAAGCATCACATCAAGTCGATTATCATCTTCTTTAATCTCTTGGAATTCACCTTGCTACACAATACAATATGTGATGGCATGTGCCTCTGCATTCATCTGTTGGATTTGAAATCTTAATTCTTTAGCTAGCTTGTTTTGTCTCTTCAGTAGACTGACCCAATCATTGACCATTGTAAAAATATGGCTTCACTCCCCAATATTATCATGAAGGGAAGACCGAACATAATCTCCTTCCACAACTACTTGCTTGATCTTCTCCAGTATAGCCTTGGGATTCTCCTATTCTTTTAGTTGAATGGTCTCCATTTTTTATTTTAATTTTTCTATCATTTTGGCCAAATCTGACCATGCATCTATAATAAGTTCAACATGTTCCACTAGTGCAACAAGGGTATTGTCATCTAGTAGTTGAGGGGAATCATGTTGGAATTTAGGCCAATTTTTGATCAATTTCCTAGACACAACATCAAGTGTTGATTGAGCTTGCACATGTAAGTCATATTCTTGATCGCAGTCTCATGATATTGTTATCAACTCCTGATGCAAGTGTTGGCTCTACTATGTTAAATCCTCATTGGTCTTCTCATAAATAACAATGTGTTACTTGTTATGGGCAGTAGAGGCATGCATGACATTCAACAACTGTGGTGTTAGACAAGCCACAAAACATGCACTAGTAATAGGTTGATCTATAGGTGGCCTTGAAGAAAGTGGTTTTCCACTTGAAATTGATATTTCAATGTAGTTGGGGGTACCAACACTGTTAGGACTTGGAGAGGTAGCTTGGAAGCTTAAAGCAAGGAATTTTTTAATAGTTAGTGGTAGCAACAAGACAACATCTATGTGATCCAAACATAACTGTAATATTTCAAAAAAGTGTTGAGGGTTTTGAATGAGTGTCTCAACTCACTCACGAATAGAATTGGTGCTATGGGAATAGTTGGTTTCTTCATGAATATCCATGATGTCTTTTGGGGGATCATGGGTTGAATGAGCTATCTCTTCTGTATATTTTTGTAGCTCATAGGGAAATTTACTAGAAGAACATTTGATTAAGGAAATGGTACAATAGTATCACTTGCGTCGGCAGTGGTTAAGGGTTCAATAGACTCACACTCAACAATGTCTATATGAGTATGAATAGGGAATGATGTACTGGTGGGAAGAGCATCTGCAACCAAATTAGGAGGTTGGAAACTAAGTTCTTCAATAATGGGGGTAGATTGGTTTTAAACACAATGACAACAAGGTCATCAATGATGGTGATAATGGCAATAGTGGACAACAAAGGGGTACGGACTTATGTATATGGAAGAAGTGAGGTGATAGAAACTATGTCGATGACAATGGGAAAACTAGTGGATGAATATTGTTGGATGTATGGGCTGACCCGAGTTCTACCTTAGTTCTCCAACAAAACCCTTTTCACCATCGTCCCTTCTCATAAACCAGAAGGATACACCACACATAGAGTGCACAGCGCAGTGTTATCGGACTAATCGGTAGGTGCAAACACTAACTGATCTCCCTAGATCCACCTAGATCTAGAACAAAACACACCAGAACATGATGCTTTCCTTAAGTTTTAGATATTGAATTTACGAACTAAAGTGGGATGAGTGACATATTGTTTAAATGTCGCTTCCTCTCACCATCGCCATCCTAGCTCCATTCCAACGCTCATACAATGATGAACCTGCAAAAGAACGCAACCAACCAAAGTGATAGTAATAGCATAAACTCAATATAAAGCTATGTATGTGATCAAGGAATCATACAATAAAACACAAAAAGATTTATAGGAAAGAATCATATTATTGTATCATATTAAATGTGAAAGAGAGATTACAACCATGGCCTTGATGTCATAAGGTCCCTTCCAATTGTCCTTCGTTCCCCACACACTTTCACTCCAAGAATTCTGAGAGCACAGATCTGATAATATTCACAATCTATCTTGACAAAGTGGCTCATCTAGACAAGCTAAAAATCTCCAAACCTTAATCCAATCCAAGCTAATCCCAAAATCTCTAAAGCTAACCAAAGCTAACCAAAAGCTAAATTTCTCCATGAGAACTCCTCTCCTTTTATAAGTTGAAGAAGATAAGGTGAGGAGGTTAGGATGATCCCACTAAATCATTAAAGCGAGTAAGATCCAAACCATTCGGATGCCACCTCACCATAGAAGTTTCTCCTTCTAGAAGATTCAAGAAAATGCTTGTTTTTCCCATGTGTAGGCATTCTTGCACCCTACCTATAGAGCAACCTGCGAACATCTCACACCCTAGATATGGTGCAACCTGTGAGAATCAGGCATTCTCGCACCCTACCTATATAGAAACCTGCGAACTTCCTTTTTTACAGGGTTTTTACAAGGGAAAATGCAACTTCTTTTCTCAGGAAAAGTTCTTCTCCCTTCTCTCTTCAGGAGCTCAGGCCACTGACCTCTCTGAAGGCAACATATAGGTTTACATCATTAATGGTCATAGGGATGATAAAAATAATGTGTAACACGCAGTATCACCTGAGATGGTTTATGGGTGACTGCAGGACGCAGATGTCTACAGTCATGCAAGGGATTTGCGATGTTCATTTTTACTACTATTCTATTGTAACCTTCATTCTACCATAACATTAATCACATATATCATTTTATCCATTCAACAATATTCATTATACTAGTGTGAATTGTAAATAAACCCTAACAAATTCATTCATATAACCATTTATTCATTATAAATCATGTAAAATGAACACGTCACACATAAAGACACCATTTTTACCGTGGTTCACCCCCCCTGGGCTACGTCCACAAAGATATTGTACGTATTTCTTTATTCTCACAAAAATATCATTGTGCACATTATATGAGAAGTTGTGAATGGGGCATGTGAGGCTAACCAACATCACACCAATATCCACAACTTGTGAACTGACCCTCAGTTACATCTCTACATTGACTCCATCTGAGCTCTGCAGCTCTCAAAAATACAAAAACCTCAGACTCAAAAAGGACTCTCCAAAAGTAATTTATCTTTCTCCAAAAGGATACCAAAGATATTAATAATTCAATATACCTCATACATCTTCTATTTATACTACAAAATTGGATTAAAACCCTTACAATATGACTCAAAATCCTAACTCTAAGTGGACTCCACTTGCCCATTTTCTAACTTCCTTCTATGCGGTTGGTATTCGATCAAACCGTTCCTTGCATTTATCTTCCTTCTTTTCTGGCACGCGCTGCGTCCTTTGTTCCATTCTGCACTTAATTCCAAAAATGCCTACTCCATCAGGCCCCCAACACTAACATGTGGCTCATCTCGAGCCACTGAGGCAGTGTGTGCCTCCTGCACTGACTTCTACAATTCCTGGAACTTTTGTGCTAGTTCATCGCCTTTTTCCTTCATCTGCGCATTCTTCTCTGTGAGGGTCTTCACGACCTACATTGTAACATCCTCCTTCAACACTTGTATGCTTTCTAAGTGTGTTTTTTCAACTCTAGCTTTCTCTGTCTCTAGTGTTTTTATAATTTATTCTTCTTTTTCTTGTAGAGGCTCCAACTAAGCCAATCATGCATATTTATCCTCTCGTGCGGCCTTTAACTCTCCTTGTATGTTTTTCATTTCCTGTGCGGCCCTCAATCTCATGGATATAGTCACTGTCTTTTTTCTCTGCTTTAGGTCTTGAACTCCAACGTTCAACTTTTCTTCTCTCTGCTCCAGCTGTTGGATCCTCTCATATTCTTCTATACTTGTCCATAACTACGTGGTCTTTTCATAGAGGTTTTCTATCTCCTTAAATTCTAGTGCAATAATATCTTCTTTTTCAGTTTCACGTTCTTCTCTTTCTGATTTGACTTTTGTTGGGGTTGTGGATGTTATTTTCTCTATTAATTATCTTGTTTCCTTCTTGTACCCATCCATCACCTACGTGATCTTCTATAGCTTTTCTTCTACATTGATTTCCCCTACTAATGTGCTCTCTAGAATTGTCTGGAAGACTTATTCAAGTATTTCCTCCAATCTATCTCTGCGATGCTTTTCTTCTTCATGTTTTAGTCGCACTTCTGTGAGAATGGTCTCCAACACTTCCTTAACTTCCCTAGTTGTTTCTAAATTTGTGGCATCCATCCTTGCTCTTGATTGTACCTATTGTGACATGCTTATATACAATTTATATAGGGCCTTTGTTAGAATCTTGGATAGTACCAAGTCCAATTGTTCGACATCCTTCATGGGTCTTTGCACGGTGTACTCATCTACTTGTAACATACTCCGATGTATATGGAATGTTGTGCTCCCCACTGTTTATGTTTGAACCTGGATTTACGAGGATAGTTTTTGCGTCTCTGTGGCAACCTCGTTAAAAAATGAAACAGAGGTTTCGAGGATAGTTTTTGCGTCTCTGTAGCAACCTCGTTAAAAAATGAAACAGAGGTCTAGGGATTGAACCTGGATTTACGAGGATAGTTTTTGCGTCTCTGTGGCAACCTCGTTAAAAAATGAAACAGAGGTTTCGAGGATAGTTTTTGCGTCTCTGTAGCAACCTCGTTAAAAAATGAAACAGAGGTCTAGGGATTGAACCTGGATTTTCGAGGATAGTTTTTTCGTCTCTGTGGCAACCTCGTTACAAAATGAAACAGAGGTTACGAGGATAGTTTTTGCGTCTCTGTGGCAACCTCATTAAAAAATGAAACAGAGGTTTCGAGGATAGTTTTTGTGTCTCTGCGGCAACCTCGTTAAAAAAATGAAACAGAGGTCTGGGGATTGTACCTGGATTTTCGAGGATAGTTTTTGCGTCTTTGTGGCAACCTCATTAAAAAATGAAACAGAGGTTACGAGGATAGTTTTTGCGTCTCTGTGGCAACCTCATTAAAAAATGAAACAGAGGTTTCGAGGATAGTTTTTGTGTCTCTGCGACAACCTCGTTAAAAAAATGAAACAGAGGTCTGGGGATTGTACCTGGATTTACGAGGATAGTTTTTGCGTCTCTGCGGCAACCTCGTTAAAAAATGAAATAGAGGTTACGAGGATAGAATACTTTGGTTTCTCCCATGCATCTACGGATATCAAAATTAATAGCCAGGAGTAGTGGAACTCTATTCCAGCATCATGTGCATCCCTGCAATCTTCTAAGAAAAGGTTGAGCAGATGGGGTGCCCAACTTAGGAATGTTCCTTTTGTGCACTACGCAGCTGCCACGATCACCCCTATAGGTGCCTCCTCTTTGCGACATTTCCTCAGTATGTTGCAGGCCATCAACTTTGTCACAAAACTAGTAGTTGGGTCATTAATTTTCTTGATAATCATCCCCCTACTGCCTTTATCTGTGCCAATCGTTTCCTTTACCTCTTATGAAATATCATTTTCCTTTGTTTTGTCATCGAGGTATTGTTATGGCTCTACCCCATCTGTCAAAAATCCTGTCAATTTAGAAATTAGTGTGACATCTATCGAGATAGGTTTTTCCATCCATAGAAATCCTCCATGTACACACGCCAAAATTTGTTTGACACATGCATTGACGTCTCCCCCCCTGCTGAAATGAGGAATTTCTAGTAAATTCATGATGTCATAATTGTAAATCCTGGTTATCCATTGTTTGGGCTCCATAATTGGATTTCCTTAGGGTCCTACCTCCTCTTTATTCTCTAAATAGATTTCCTGCACCAAGTCGGGAAACTTTGTTGTGTGTGTTACATCATGATCTGCATACTTCAATTTTTCCACTTTTCCTAGCATGTATTCAACTATAATTACGACATATGAGATTTGAGGTAGCATGATCTCCACTGAGGTTTGTTTTCTTGGAGCGCTCATTCGCTCAAAAATCACAAGTGTTTTGTATTTTCCTGAATTTTCCCCTTTTATAGGCTCTGTCATTAATGCTCTGACGCATCCTTTCTTTTTGGTTCATGAGTTTTCCATTTTTTTGGTCATTCTCCATCTTGTCGCGTGATTTTCACTTTTTCTGTGTGCAGTATTATGAATTATGTCACACCATTTTTTTGTCTCTTGTGCCCTGTCATTCTCAACTATTTGTCTATCACTTATTCCTCTAACTACTTCTTTTTGGATTTTTCATCATTTTTCTATTGTTCTCTTCCTTTTTCTTCTATTAACTCCTACTATTTACAACAGTTACAAGTCTACTTATAGCATGACAACTACCAAGAGTTAGTAGGTCAACTTTCCCTATATAGTTTCAGTCGACTACCATTTACCAATCCTTGAACTTGTTTTCTTGCTAAATCTTGCAGTTGTACATCACCTCCATCTATGATATACTTTAGCTAATATGTCCCTATCCAATGCATTCTAAGCTTCCCTGGGTGCTACAAATACTTATTTTCATAGAGGAGAACCATATCTCTAGGGATGATTTTAAGGATGGAAATTTATTTTAAAATGTAGAAACCTTGGCGAATCTTATTAACCCTTCATATGCCAACTATAAATGAGTGGCTATATTTTTGTAAAAATATTCAAATATATAAGGATTTTATATATTTTTTATAAAATTTTGGCGATTTTTAAGGTAAAATAATTTTATCCTATAGAATTTGGGCAAATCATTTTTAAAATAGCGAATCTCGTTTTTGGAAAAACCATGGAAAATTATCCCATGAGCGAAATTTAGCCCCTAAAATCATCCATGCTAGTGATATCTCCTTCCTTAAAATTCTTCTTCTTGATATGCCTGTCATGCCATGCCTTATCCTTTGCTTTATGTGCCTCCTGATGGAATCCTGCTATGATTATTTCCTCTTCTAATTCCATCAATTGAGCCAATCTTTCCTGCATTGCGCCTATTTCTGTCATATCTGTAATTGTTGCAATGTGCATAGTTGGTATCAAATAATCTAAGGGAAATATTGCTTCATGTCCATACACCAATCTAAAGGGTGTCTTCCCTGTTATCTTCTTACATGTAGTCCTATAAGCCCAAAGTACTGATGGTACCTTCAAATCCCAATCATCTATATTCACATTACAAATTTTTGTCAAGGAATTCTCGAAAATCTTGTTAAATTCTTTTATTGTTCCATTTTCCTAAGGATGATAAGGAGTGATCTTCTGATTATGTATCTTAAAATCTTCAAGCATTTCATCAATGGTATTTTTAATAAAGTGAGTCCCCTGAATCTTTTTGTACATCCATACCTTGTTACTACATGTTCAAATAAAAATAATGTTGTAGTCTCTGCACTACAGTCCTTTACTAGTGTTGCCTCAGCCCATCTGATTAAATATTTTGTCATTGTAATATTATATCAATCTCTTGATCTTTTGGCCGGTGAATTAATTGGACCTACAAAATATGTCTCCCACTTATCAAATACTTGTAAAGTTACTTAAGGTCTCAATGGAATCTCATCCCTCCTGGATGGCTTCCCAACTCTTTGACAAACATCACACTTTTGACAATGGTCATTTCAATCCTTGTGAATTTTTGGCCACCATAATCCTACGCACAATACCTTCTACAGAATATATTGTCTTGCATAATTTCCTCCAAAAATCCATTCATGTGCCTCTACTAAAATGATAGGCCTTTCATGCTACATCATACATATTCTCCCAGTTTGTATAAATGAACTGCAATCAACTGATAATCTGCAGCTCTGACCACCAATTTTTTCTTCTGCGCAGTATTAAATTCTCTTGGTGCAAATCATGTACTCAAAAAATCAACAATTTCAGCAAAATACTCATCAACTATTTGTACCAAAAACAATTATGCATATGGAAAGTTGTCCTCCAAGTTACTGGTTTCTTCTCCATCAGTTATCCTGGATAAGTGATATGGTCCTACATTCAATCTTCCAGGCTTCACCATAACTTCAAAGTCAAATTCTTGGAAGAAAAGTAGTCATCTTTGTATCCTTCCCCCCAACACTAGCTTATTTATTAAATATCTTTGATCAGAATGATCTGTAAACATATTGAAATGTTTCCCTAACAAGTAATGTATGTATTTCTAGAAAGCATACACCATAGCTAATCCTTCCCTTTCTGTAGTGTTATAGTTCTATTCTAAATCGGATAACTTTCTGCTGGAAAATGCTATAGAGTGATATATATCACCTTCTCTTGGTTGGATTAATACTCCTAATGCTATTGCAGAGGCATCCACATGCACTTGAAATTACTTGTCCCAATCCTGAAACACTAAAATCGGCACAGTAACCATCTTATCCTTCAAAATATCCAAACTTTGTTGTAATTCATCATTCCACTGATACTTAGTTTCCTTCTTCAACAACTTCTCCATTGGCACAATAATATGTGCATACCCCCTTATGAACTTCCTGTAATATCTTGTATGAACAAGTGTACTCTTCAACCGGCGCACTGACTTTGGTGGTGGTAAGTTAACTATGACTACAATTTTATCAGGATCAACCAGTAGACCTTGTTTACACACCACATGTCGTAACAATATCCCAAAAGGTGTGTTGAAGATACATTTCTTAACGTTCAATGATATCTGATACTACCTGCATCTGTCTAACATAAACCTTAATACTTTCACATGATCCTTCAATAGACTGAACACTATTCAATCATATAAGTAAACCTCTAAAAACTTATGAATGAAGTCCTTAAAAGCTGCTACTACTACCCTTGAAAAAATTGTTGGTGCATTCTTCAACCCAAATGGCATAACTGTGTACTGAAATGATACCCACTCTACAACAAATGTGGTATTCTGTCTATATTTTGGTGCTATCATAATCTAATGATATCCTTAAAATCCATATGTAAAAGAATAAGATTCCTGACCCCCTACATTCTCCAAGACTTCGTCTTTAAATGGGGTGGGAAAAGGATCATGTAGGAAAGCATCATTCAATTTTCTCAAATCTACACAAATCATGATCCCTCCTTGCTTATTTTCCTACACTACCATAGGAATGATCCATTATGATTCTTCCACATGTTCTATGACATCCGCTTCTAGCATCTTGTCAATTTTAGCCTTCACTTTTTCTTTGTATATTGGATTCAATCTCTAAGGTCTTTGTCTGATAGGTCTAGATTTTGGATTCAAAGGGATCTTCATCTCTCCTAGTTATCCTGCTAATCCCTTCATTTCAGATAATTTCCCTAGGAAGAATTCATTGTACTCATGCAGTAATTATGTGATCCTTTCTACTGTCTGATTATCCCAATAATCTCCAATACTTTCCATCTTTGGGTTTTCTGCAGTTCCAATGTTTACCTTCTTGATCTTTAATGGTGTAGCATAGTCTTCTAAATTGATATTTGGACCTTCTATTTCCCTTTCTCCTTCCACTTCTGGGATATGTATATTGCACGGATTATCTTCTGTTGTATCTTCTTCTTCTGTGACATGATAACAATGTAGCAATTGTTTAACTATCTGTTTATCCTGCTTCTAATATGCTAGGATTATTTCAAAGTATGGTTCTTAAAATATCTTGTCTCTTACCACTTTCATCATTGTATCTATCGATGTATTGTCATTCTCAAATGAAAATGTAACTATGAAATCTTGTTGTATCTCTTCCCATTTAGCATTTTCTCTACGATGTTCATGTTCTGTGTACTACTTCTTTGGAATTCCTTCTAGTGTGTGAATAAAATGGTGTGGAAATGATTCTAGTGGTACTAATATTCATTAAACCATGCACTTATCTACATGTTCTTGAGGTTGTCCAAATCCCTAATATTTCTCCTCATATATATGTTCATGCTCTACATTGAATCTGATGCGCAGTAACCTTTTGCACTGAAACCAATTGTTTGATCTTATACTTGTGTGTACCCCACCATCTTGCAGGTGTGGATTTTAAAGAAATATCTAAAGTTGGAAATCTCTGGTTTTCAGTAACCTCTACCTGAAACTTAATTAAAAATGATTCTAAATCAGTCAATTCATAAAAATTAGGAGGTTCTCTTACCTCTATACCAACCCATCTCAATGTGCATGTCATTCTATCACATCTTCTGGTAGATAATTCATGTAGTCGTTGTTGTCAATTTTCCAATCCTATGTCAGAGTCTGAAGCATAAGAACTAATACTCCTCTAACTGAGCATTCCATCTATAGTTGGGTTGATATAATCCTCTTCACATGTGATTATTTTGTATAGCGTATTTACATCTTCCATAAGAATATTGTTTTTTCCAGGTTCCACATACCTTCCTCCTTCTAAGGGATCCAATGACATCATAAATTTGTACTCTCATGATTCAAAGATTATCTTTCTTTTCTTCAAGTTGATAATATTATGGTTATCAAAATCCCAATACAGACCCAACAATGTTGGATATGGAGAATTGTTGTCCACTATGTTGATGACTTTGAAGTCTGTCATGGTGTTCACACCATCTATATCTACTAGAATCCCCTTCATCCTACCAATCGACACCACTCTGTTCTAATTTTTCAACTTCAACTGAATAGGTGAATACCCCAGTTGAGGTTCTCCCATAGGTTCACATGTCTTCTTTGGAAGAACGTTGACTTCAGACCCTAAGTCTAGTATGATATCCCCCATATCGAAATATCCTATGTTGGCATTTAGTCTGAATTCCCTACTGGTTCTTCTCTTCTTACGAACTTGATTTACTCTTTTTACCCCTTCTTCCCCAGAATTACACTATTCTAACAAATTCTGCAATACTTGTCAGGAATTTTTATCATTCAACAATTTTACACATGACCCCAAAAATTTTCTTAAGTTACTTGTTCAGAAGACTACTATTGATTGATCTGATCAAATAATGAAGGCATGTCATACACTGGTACCTCATCTTTTGGTTTTTTCCCTGAAGTAGACACAATATTTTATTTCAAAATCTCCTCCTAGCCTCTTTAAATATTTCTTTTTCTTTGCACGCGTCAAACTTTTGTTCAAGCATTGTATTCTTCCTGACCCATTGGTACTAGTCCTGATATTTCTTGGTTGCATATTCTCCTATATTAGCTCCACCTCTAGTAAATATGTTACTTGTATTCCCTTCCTCTTCTCTATTTTCCACCCCGATCCATTGCACGTTCTGATTAGTTTGTTTCCTCTTATCCTGTATCTTTATAAAAAGTGTCAGACAGTCTTATGTTTCATGGTCTATTGTGTGACAATACATACATGCCGTAGGTGGTAGTGGGAAGTCTCTTCCATAGTGCCATGGTTTCTGACATTTATGCCAAAAAAATTATCCTCAACCTCCTCCAAAGACTCTTCCTCCACGAACTCCGCTTTTGAAGCCTCCTTTGTTTCCCTAATTATCTCATCACAGTGTATTATACTGAGGTCCCTGATTATACTATGGTTGTGCATTATTGTACTGCGGTGGTGTTTCAAATTATTGCAGTGGTGCTCCAAACTATTGTGCATTGTTATGTTGTGGTTGTGCTTCAAACTTTTGCGTGGGATTATACTATGGCTATTGTGCATTTTTATATTGTAACTGTTGTGCAAATTATCTTGTTACATGTTCAACCTGCACCTTGTATGTATCTGCAATCATTTCTTTCATTATCTCCAAGGTTCTATAGTCCTTGTCTTCATGTCCAACTAACTTGCAAAAATTACAAAATGTTCTCTTTGGTACTGTTTGATACTTCTTCTTTAGGGGGTAGTGATAGGGATCATGCCCATGTGTTTTTAAAATATTACACCATGGCCCTCCTGAAGATAAAGGGTTTGGAATACCCACTCCAATATACTGCATAAATAATGGACACTCATTCTTGTGATGGCCTTATGTCTTTCACATTGTACACCAAACATCTTCTCTTTTCTCTTTTCCTTTGTTCTGATTCAACTGGAATGTTAATTTCTTCAGATCTTGTTTCAGTTCTTCCATAGTTGGATATGTATGCTTGTACTGTTTTTCTTCTAATTGAAATGTTGTTTGCAGAGCCTCATCTTGGCTCTGGAATTTTTTATGTCTCAAAGGATACTTCAAGTGTGGCAACAAATAATTAAGAAACAAATGTCTATGATTTGTATCAACAATAGTGTACTTTAAGTTACCTTTTAGCTTCTTGAACTTCTGGTCCACTTCCTAGACCGATTCTCCTGGTTGTTTCTTAATCTCTATCATTTCATTCATAAACTGTTCTTCTAAGATTGGTTTCTGAAATTCATTTATTAACTACCTCTTCACCTCTGCTAGAGTCGTAAGAATTCTCGTTGGATTATTTGTTGCAAGACCCATATATTAGTCTAATGTGCGGTCTCTAAATGTGATTTCCAATTGCACAAGATTTTTATCTTCATCTGTAATCCACTTTGTTTCCCATATCTTCTCATAGATAAACATTTTTTTTTCTAGATCATCTGACCCGTCCCCTCGGAACTCTGGTAACCTAATAGTCATATATTTTCCTACCATTGCGAAATTTGTTGAACTACCACCCATGCACGATTTAGATACTTGAATGCTACTTGTTTAACTTTCACTTATTCTATTGTACCCACGTCTTGTAAAAATTCTTCTACCACTAATCACTTGTTGGTTAACTAGTTTTTCTTCTTCAGATGTCTTAGTCCCACATGGGGTTGTGGGTTCCACACTAATTCAGATCTTGAATAGGGAGGCTCCTTCTTCGTTGGACCCATGAACTTTGGTTTTCCTCTCATATGTGGCACACAAGATATCCTTAATCTTCCCCGTGGCACAAAGACCCTCTACCTATTCCTCATTGTTGTCCAAGGCCTCTTTATCAGATACTATCGTCTTATTTTTATTCATCCTATACTGGTACGGTTGTCCATTGTGCATCACACCTACTTTCCTTATGATTTCCCTAGTGTTAGCACTTCGTAAATCTGTTCAGTTGATAAACAGATGACGAAGGTAACTTTTTCAACCGACTTTGAAACCCGAAACTAGCCTTTTAGATCCGGAGAGGGCTCTCTCGAGGGGCACGATCTTCGCACGAAATATGGATTTTAAATAAATTTCTAAATTTAACACCTTTGATATAATGGTGTTTGGTTATATTGGCGCAAGAAAATAAGACATGGGATATGGAGTCAATTTAAGAAAAAAAATAGAAACAAATGACTCAGTGACTTAACTTTGAGATATAAAGGCTAGGCGAGCAACAACCTTCAGTGAAAAATAGTAATGTGTAGTGAGGAGAACATATATGAAGTAACTCGAAGCACCTCTGTGGGTGAATTCAGAGTTATCTTTCAGAAGAAAACATTTTGTCTAAGTGGCGCAAACAAGGGGCGTTGCATAGCAAATGCACAGGTTTGAAAATTCATTCTGAAATAAACAGAAAAAGAAATGAATAAATATAACAGGAAGAACATACACAAGGAAGGGAAAACAATACATACAACTGCTACAACTAGAATCTTCATGTCAAAGTTATAGGACCTTTGCATTAAATTTCGGTAGAACTTAAATTACATACAATAGTTATTGCCTATATCAATTTTTCCAACCAACCTAGCTTACATCGAAAATATGATATATATAAAATAGGGAGTTGCTTGGGATACCTTGCTTTCTAACTACTAGCCCTAAAAACTAGGAAACTGAGTAGTATGCGTTAGAGACTCTTCGCATGATGCTTCCAAAAATAGACAATAGTCACGTCTGTTTCCACATGACTGTTCACAAACTTTCCATGAGGATCTGATCATCGATTAGGTCTTGATATAATGAATATATGTGTCAGTTTTTCCCTTTGATCATATGTCTCAGCGGAAAGGTATTTCCTAGGAACTCACTATCTGCTATAGCGGCTTTGATTTTTGTCACGCACTCATTTACTGGGAAAAACGTGCGCAGCAAGTGGTTGTTTGATTGTCACGTGTTGGTTGTGGAGCCTAATTATCTTCCTATTTTAGAGGCCTTTATTTTCAAACGTGTTTATACCCCATGAAGACTTTACACCCCAGAAGAATGCACACTCATCTATGCGGGGGAGTGCAGGGGCAAGTGGGGGTTCGGGGGTGAAGCCCCTGAAGGAAAAATTTCCTTGTAAAAGTATATTGTAATTTCATTGTAAATATTGACTGTTCATTATAAGGTCGCAGATCTAACGGTAGAAGTTCTGTTAGGGTTTGTTTCCCTAGAAGGAAACCCTCTCTTATGAGGGAAATTTATTGCAGCTAGGTATGATAGAGAATATTTTATTCTGAGATAGGATACTGTGAAATAAAGAAGATGAAATTACAACAGGTTTGTTGTAGGTTGTATCCCTTTGATTGTTGAATAATAATAAAGGAAGGACCTGGAAATTTTCTTTGGTGGACGTAGCCCACACTAGGTGAACCACGTATATCTGTGTCTCTATTGTATTGTGTATCTTTTGTATTTTATTTCTGCATTTTTTTTAATTTTAATTCTCCACGATGTTTTTCTAAAAACTGGTATCAGAGAGAAAGGTAACTCATAGGAAAAGAGGGTTCTTGGTTCGAGTGGGAGCAATGTCGGAATATGGAAAGTTTAGGGTCGAGAAATTTAATGGCCAAAACTACCAGTTATGGAAGATGTAGATGGAAGATTATTTATATAAGAAGGATCTATTCCTACCATTGGGCGGAATATCAAAGAATATGATGGCTATGAAGGACGAAGAATGGGAGATTCTTGACAGAAAGTCTCTAGGAACGAGACGGCTGAGCCTAACAGTGTCGGTGGCTTTCAATATTTCGAAAGAAAAGACAATGAAGGGTTTGCTGGATGCATTGTCTAAATTGTATAAAAAACCCTCAACATCTAATAATGTATTTCTAATGAAGATATTATTTAATATGAAGATGTCAGAAGGTGGGTTTGTTGCAGATCATTTAAATGAATTTAATACGGTTACTAATCAACTAAGTTCTATAAAAGTGGACTTTGATGATGAGGTCAGGGATCTTCTAATCTTGTGCTCATTACCACAAAGATGGAGTGGCTTGGTCATGGTTGTAAGTAACTCTGTCTTTGGTTCAAATACTTTAAAATTTGATTATGTTGTTGGTGTTATCCTTAGTGAGGAAATGCAATGGAAAATCACAGGTGAGACATCAGATAATGCATTGAACATGGAGAACAGGGAAAGACAAAAGGATAGAGGGAAGGGCTTAGGGAACCATAGGAATTATAGAAAGGGAAGATCCAAATCCAAACTTGGAAACATAGAGTGTTGGAATTGTGGGAATAAAGGACATCTGAAGAAATACTGCAGAGCTCCAAAGAAACAAAGAGATGGACAACAGGAGAGAAATCAGAAAGCAAATGTAACAGGTGATGTGTTACACAATGCTTTGATTCTTTCTGTAGATAATATTTATGAGTCTTGGGTGGCAGACTCAGGGGCTTCATTTCATGCCACACCCTAGAGGAAACATTTTCTAGATTATGTTCAAGGTTATTTTGGATAGGTTCATTTGGGTGATGATGCACCATGCAAAATTGTTGGAATGGGAAAGGTAAAAATAAAGAAAAGCGATGGAAACCAATGGTTGTTGAAAGAGGTAAGACATGTTTCAGATCTAAGGAAAAATATTATTTCAAAAGGGCAGTTGGAAAGTGAAGGTTGCATATCCATATTTACAGATAAGACGTGGAAGGCCATGAAAGGATAATTGGTGATAGAAAAAGGAGAAAAGGTAGGTACATTGTATTTATGTACTGGTAATACTGACTCTTCTATCTCTTTAGCTTCTACAGGAGTGGATACAACACTGTGGCATCATAGGTTTGGACACATGAGTGAGAAGGGGATGCAGATACTTCAAAAAATAAATGTGTTTCCAGATCTTAAACAAATTGATTTGGACTTCTGTGAGCATTGTGTTTATGGAAAATAGAAGAGAGGCAGATTTCTCAGAGTTAGAAAAGAAAAGAAGAGTGAAAGCTTAGAGCTTGTGCATACAAATGTATGGGGACCAGCTCAGGTATCATCTCTTGGTGGGTCTCATTATTATGTTACTTTTATTGATGATGAAACTAGAAAAACTTGGGTTTATTACATTCAACAAAAATCTGATGCTTTTGATACTTTTAAAAAATGGAAATCTTTAGTTGAGATTGAGATAGGAAAAAAGTTGAAGTGTCTCAGATTAGATAATGGAGATGAATATTGAAGCAAGGAGTTTGATGATTGCTATTCATACCATGGGATTAGTAAAGAGAAGACAATTCCAAGAACACCACAAGAAAATGGTGTGTCAGAAAGGATGAACAGGACAATCATGGAGCGTGCAAGGAGTATGAGAATGCATGATAATTTTCCCTTACAGTTCTGGGCAAATGCTATAAATACTATTGTTTAATTAATAAACAAAGGACCTTCAAGCTCTTTGGTTGGTAGAATTCCATAGGAGGCATGGATAGAAAAAAGGGTAAACTATTCTTTTTTGAAGACTCTCAGTTGTGAAGCATTTGTCCATATTGATAAAGAAAATAGAACAAATCTTGATGAAAAATCCAAGAAGTGTACCTTTATTAGATATGGTGTTAATGATTTTGGTTATTTCTTATGGGATTATGAAAATAACAAAATCATTAGGAGTAGAGATGTCATATTCAATGAGAAGGTCATCTACAAAGATCAGTTGCAGGGAAAGAAACAGGAAAAAGAAAAACCAAAATACACACTGCTTGATGAGATCACCAGAAAAGAAATTCCAAAGGAACCAGAAAATCAAAATGTACAACAACATGAGGAACATGTACCTCAAACTCCTGCAAGTGTCGTTAGAATATCTACCAGATTAAGTATACCCCCTAAACGATACTCTCCTTCATTGTATTATTTATTATTAACTGATTCTGGTAGACACCAAAAAGAAGTGGGAGCAAGGCATGAAGGAGGAAATGGATTCCTTGGTAAATAACTAGACTTGAGATTTGGTTCAGTTGCTTGTAGGAAAAAACGCATTGCAAAATAAATGGATTTACAAGTTGAAGGAAGAAGATGGAGGAGAAAAGTGATACAAGGCTAGACTTTTTGTAAATGGGTTTGCACAAAAGAAAGGTATAGATTTTGATGAAATATTTTCTCCTGTTGTTAAAATGACTTCAATTAGGACTATTTTGAGTCTCGTGGCAGTAGAAGAATTTCAGCTTTAATAGTTAGATGTAAAAACAATTTTTCTCCATGGGGATTTGGAGGAAGATATTTATATGTAGTAGCCACAGGGGTATGAGGTAAAAGGGAAGGAGAATTTGGTATGCAGGTTGAAGAAGAGATTGTATGGCCTAAATCAAGCTCCAAGGCACTAGTATTTGAAGTTTGACAGGTTTATGATAGAACAGGGTTATAGTAGATTTCATTATGATCACTGTGTTTATTTTAAAAGGCTAGAAAATGGAAGCTATATTATCTTGCTATTGTATGTATATGACATGTTTGTTGCAAGGCCTAATATGCAGGATATAAATGTGTTCAAGAATAAATTAGCTAATTCATTTGCGATGAAGGATTTGGGTGTTGCAAATAAAATCCTTGGTATGAGAATAACAAGAGACGGGAAAATTCACAAATTGACATTGTCTCAGGGTGAGTACATAGAGAAGGTGTTGGAGAGGTTCAGAATATAGAATGAAAAACCAGTTAGTACACCTTTCACCAACCATTTCAAATTAACTAAAGAAATGTGTCCCAAGACACAGGAGGAGATAGAATACATGTCCAAGGTCCCTTATTCATCAACAGTTGGTAGCTTGATGTATGCGATGGTTTGCACAAGAATAGATATTGCACATACAGTGGGAGTTGTGAGCAGGTATATGAACAATACAAGTAAAGAACATTGGGAGGAAATAAAGTGGATTCTCAGGTATTTGAGAGGTACTACACTCATGCATTATGTTTTGTAGGATCAAACGCTTTTCTACAGGGATATGTTGATTCAGATATGGAAGGTGATAAAGATAGCAAGAGGAGCACCACATGGTATGTTTTTACTATAGGTGGAACAATAGTAAGTTGGATTTAAAAACTACAAAAGGTTGTTTCACTTTCAACAATAGAAGGAGAGTATGTTGCTTCTACAGAGGCTAGTAAAGAAATGATTTGGTTATAGAGGTTTATGGAGGAATTGGGAAAGAAGCAAGAGAACGATAGGTTGTACTATGATAGTGAGAGTGTCATTCATATTACAAAGAACTTATCCTTCCATTCGAAGACTAAGAATATACAGTTGAGGTACCATTTCATACTATCCATCTTGGAAGATGGACATTTCAAGTTGGAAAATATACACACTAGCCAAAATCCTGCAGACATGTTAACAAAGGGAGTAACCAGGGAGAAACTAAGTTCTTGCTCACTTTCAGTTGGTATTCAAGAATGAATATGAAGATGATAAATTTTCCAGTTCCAAGAAGGTTCATATTCCATAATATACAACAACGATGGAGTTTGTGAGACAGTCTCCAAGTGGGAGATTATTGATTGTGGAGCTTGATTATCTTCCTGTTTTAGAGGTCTTTATTTTCAGCCGTGTTTATACCCCATGAAGACTTTACACCCCAGAAGAATGTACACTCATCCACGTGGGGGAGTGCAGGGGGGTTTACACACCCTACAAGGTTTGGGGGGGCTATCCCATCGGCTAGGGGGGTCGAGGGCAAGCGGGCCCCCGACAGGGATTCGAGGGTGAAGCCCCGAAGGAAAAATTGCCTTGTAAAAGTATATTGTAATTTCATTGTAAATATGGGCCATTCATTATAAGGTCACAGATCTAACGGTAGAAGTTATGTTAGGGTTTTTTTCCCTAGAAGGAAACCCTCTCTTATGAGGGAAATGCATTGCCGTTAGGTATGATAGCGAATATTGGATTCTGAGATAGAAGACTGTGAAAGAAATAAGAGGAAGTTATAGTAGGTTTGTTGTAGGTTGTATCCCTTCTATTATTGGATAATAATAAAGGAAGGACCTGGAAAATTTCTTTGGTGGACGTAGCCCACACTGGGTGAACCCTGTATATCTGTGTCTCTATTGTATTATGTATCTTCTATCTTTTATTTCTGCATTTGTTTTATTTTATAGCTTTGCGATCCTATTTTTCTAACATCACGACCGTTATCAAAATGGTAGAGTGATTTAGGGAAACATGTCCTTCAAAACTGACAAGATTTGTCTTTTGTTTGCGGATGCAGAGACAAACACCATCTAAACTTGTTTTTTCTACGCGCTGGCGAGAGCCACGCGGGCTTCCCTTTGGGTTTCTTCGCATTCCCTGGAATGCTTTGTATGCCTTTCCTCTAACAACCTCTGTTATTCACCCAACTGTACAATGGTGTTTTGAACCTCTCTGAGTTGTATTTTTAGCCATGCCACGTTCCCTTCACGACATTATGTTGTTTATTCTTCCATAGTCTTTGTCGCTAGCTGCTGCCTCAACTCCATTTTTTCTAGGTAGAGTTCAGTGATAGCCATCTTTGCCTGCTTTAATTTCTAAGATGGATCTTGATCATTCACTCTTGTGGTATCCATTTCCCTTGTTCTTCTCCTTCTTTCATGACTTGATCCTCCAACAGGCTCCAGCCAGATGACGTGCATGAGTAGTTCTTTGGCCACCAATCTAGCACATGACTCTTCTGAAAATCAGGCTTCCCCAACTTCCTTGTTCTTATTTGGCCTGCCCCTTCTCTGAGGTATTTGTTGTTGGGGAGACAGGGCCTCTACTATCTTTCCTCCCTGCGCAAGTCCTTCTACTTCAAGTTCTGTGAGGTTTAATCTGATCATCTCTATG
Source organism: Picea engelmannii (assembly GCA_009831015.1). Taxonomy (NCBI): domain Eukaryota; kingdom Viridiplantae; phylum Streptophyta; class Pinopsida; order Pinales; family Pinaceae; genus Picea; species Picea engelmannii. Next base: position 105,664 of record ML805488.1, read on the forward strand.
GGTAAAGGAATAACTCCTTTCATGTCCTTGGGAATTCCTATTGTAGGTGAGAATGACTCCCATTTGTTCTGGGGCTTGGACCTAGAAATTTTGTTTCTTTGTGCACCTTTCCTTATGCTTTGGGAGGTCGCCATGGTGTGACCAATATGTATTCTGTGTGAGGTGTATCCGGAAAATTCACAGGGAGGGAATTTTGATCAACCTCAACTGGCAAGGGAAATTGAAAACAGAGTGTGGGCCTAGTTTCACGACTGAAATGGGTGTTGAGCATCTGAAATTTATAATGAGTCAGGCAGAAGGAGGAATCGTGTCGGAGAATAGTGAATTCATGGTGACATGATGTTTTGAATCGAATTGCATATTTTCCATGGAACATCTTCACATGTAGAACATAGGCGATAAGGTTTGCAGGGCATGCAAGATATGAACACCGTGATTTTTCATTCCCTCGGCCTACATGATCAACTAATACTAGTTGTTTCACTTGCCGATGCGACTTCCATTAACTACTTGACTCGACCTGGAGCACATAGAGATTGATTTCTTAACAGGACTCGACTCTTTGGAAAAGACATACCTGTACCACTTATGCATGTTTCGACTCTGACATCCCTTCCCATTTCCAAGGGCCAACCAGCCACTTGCTGACTTCGACCCCACGGTGCTACGTACCTGACTTCAAATGTTTGGGTGCATGGTCCATAACCCAACTAATATCAACTCTAAATGGAAAGAAAAATGGTGGCACTAACAGATGGATCCAATGGGGATGTTATCCTCCCCTTGAGGTAGCAAAGAACAGTAGACCAGGTGCTTGACCATTGGGATTTATTTGAACTTCAGACACTGAGAGAAAAAAAAAAATCATAGATAGAAAACAAACTAAACCTATCGATGCAGCTTCTAAAACTTCAGCATAAACTTAGGGTCTTCACTTCGAGCTTCAATTTTCTACTGACCTACTAACCTCATGCAAAAAAAAAAAAAACGACTATTTACAATGACGCATGACTTAAACAGATTTTATTTCGTCAAATAGTGCTTGAGGAACCTGTCGTTTACAGGCCCCCAACCAATGCATTCTCCATTTAATCCTTCCAGGAAATAAGCATTGTTCCCGCAGTACGTGTTGATTTTGAAAGGACCTGTCCAAAGGTGGCCAAACTTTCTGTGCTTCCCTTTATCTTTAATTCTCACGTCACATCTTAGCACCAACTCCCCTATTTGAAAATATTCCTTCTTAGAATGTTTGTTGAAGGATTTCTTCATCCTCTCCTAATGGAGTTGTGATTGATTATACATCTGTTCCCTTGCCTGTTGTGTGTGAATTAGCTGGTTTATTCTCCTTTGCACATAAGTTGGCTCGACCTCCTACTCTTGCAACAAATTTCTGATGAGTGGTCCCAGTGAGGTAGGGAAAATTGCATCTGTGCCGTATACGATCTGGAAAGACGATGTTGAGATGGACTTCTTGGTGGTGACCTGATATGCCCACAACACATAGATAAGATTTTTATGCTAAGCTTTCTTATTTTCTTGCGGGAGTCTTTTGATGATCCTATTTAAGCTCTTATTTGAGGATTTTTCTAACATGTTTCCTTGTGGATAGTATGTCATTGAATGCCCCAGGGTTATATTATAATCCTGAATTTTTTTTTCCATCATCTTAGATTTGAATGCGACTACATTGTCTGCTATGATCTTGACGGGACATCCGAACCTCGACAAGATGTTTGTCTCTAGAAATTGGATGATGACTGCGTTGATAGCTTGCTTTGTGGGGATTGTCTCTATCCATTTCGTGAAGTAGTCAATGGCTGTGAGTATCCATTTGTGTTACATGGAGGATGGAGGATTTATTTCTCCTGTGAAATCTAAACCCCACTGCATGAAAGGTTATTCAACTGAGATCGACTTTAGTGGCAGGGGTTGCAGCTTTCTTCTCCCATAAAAAATATGACATTTGTGGTAGCTGGAGACCTCTTTATACACATCAGTGAATATTTTAGGCTAGTAGTAACCTACCCTTGGGATTTTTTGCATGGTGGTTTTATAGTAGTGGTGTCCTCCACAATCACCTTTGTGAAATTCTTTTATGGCCCGCTTCACCTCATCTTCCAGCAAACAACTTAGCAATATTCCCCCAGGGTCTTTCCATTAGAGTGAATTGTCCAAGATGCATAAATTAACTGCTTTAAGCTTGAGAAATATGGCCTTAGTCTTACCTACACCCGGGGGGGGGCTGGAGATTCTCCAACTCATAGATGATGTCTACATACCATGGTGAATCAATGAACTCTTGAGACACCTCGAGAATTTTTTCTTCTTGAGGGAATTCTGAGAGATCAGCGATGAAATTCATATCTAGAACATCACAGTCCAACTGTGCCATTAACTTTGCCAGACCCTGACCCTTGATCAGTTTCGTAGGCTTGCTCTCAAGATCGTATTCCAGCATGGCTGCTATCAAATTGCTTCTTGTTGGCCCTTGACCAAGTTTTGGGAGTTTCTTGGTCATGTTGACCTATTTTGGGACTTCAACAGCTTGTCGAAGGAGGAGCGCAGGACAAAGCGGAGATCACGGGATCTCGGTCCCCTTTTGGGCACCTTTTTGGGATATGGGAATGGGATGTCGGCCCATGGGTTTACCCATGTGTAGGCATATTTTGTAATATATATATATATATATATATATATATATATATTTCTAGGCCATATAGAGGAGGAGTAGAGAAGTGCATCTATGTGATGATATGCCAAGTGCTAAAGGCTAAGTGCTAGTAGGGATTGTAAGGGCTTTGTGTTGTAAAGCAAAGGAAGAAGGATCTAGTGTGTTGCATAGATATTTTGTCCTATGTGAAGAAGGGTTTTGAGGCTCCTTGTTGTAACTAAATGAATGAGATAATAAAGAAGAAGAATTGGTGGACATAGCCCCAGGGTGGGGGTGAACCACATGAACACTGTGTTATGTGCTTTGTGCTTTGTCTTGATGTGTTCACATGTTATTTGCTAAGTTCTTTGATATGTTTAGATATATCTACTTATGCTTTGTGCTTATGATATGTAAGAATATTAGATATGATGAAGATAGTCATGCTTAGTTCTTGATATGCTCATTCTGATCCATTTATATATGCTAAGTGCTTAAATACTGTAGACTAGTGTGAATGCTGTGAAGCTCTGTTTTATCAATGAAGTGAATAGTGATTTCATATTAAGGAAAATATGGTGCTAAGAGTTGTATTAAGTGTTATAATCATAGATATGTGTCCCAACTAAGGTTGCAGACACCTGATTCTTGCAACCACCCCTACCTCTACCTTGGGTGAGACTTCATCTGCTTCGTAGGTGTAACTGAAAGGGATGGTAGTTAGGGATTTGTTGGTGCACTTTTGTAGCGTTGAACCCTAGGTATGCCCATGTGCCAACAAATGGTTCCATTGCTAGGACTTGAAACTGTGATTGTTGGGAACGAAGAAAGAAGCTTTGTGAAAAGAGTTGACCTGGAAGATTTGTACGTAGATTTGTGCCCTAGTGTGTAGTATTCTACTTGACTTATAAAGATCTGTGCTAAAGAAAGAAGGTCAGATCTGAAAGAAAGAATCACGATCTAAAGAAAAGAAGTTGGATCTGAAAGAAAGAAGCCAGATATGAAGAAAGAAGATCAAATATGAAGGAAAGAAGCAAGATCTAAATGCTTGGTGCTCTAAGAAAGGTAAAAGTAAGAATTTATGATTAAAAGAGGTAAGATCTGCAATCTTTGTGCTCTAATAAAGGTAAAGATAGTAAAAAAAATACATATGAACGCTTTGTGCTCTGTAGAAGTAAGATAAGTGGAAATTTTTGTTTCTAGAGTATGGATCTAGGTATGTTTAATAAAATTTGTCCTATTTTGAAAACTAGGGTATTGATAGATGAAAGAAGATTTGATATTAATAGATTTGACAAGAATAGTGAAAGATATGTTATACCTATGCATAGAAATAATGTTTGGAGTAACAAATGGATGCAGGATCCTAGAAATAATTTGTTACAAGTTAGCTACCATCATCCTAGTGCGTAGTATAGAAGAAGTTGGGGATCATTTAAAAGAAATAGAGGATTAACCATGCGTTACAGTTGCAGAAGAATAGGACATCTGGCTAAGGAATGCCCTGGTAGAAGACCTAGTTGCCGCTGTTGTCAAGCTCTATACCATGAAGTATTGGATTTCCCTAGAAAAATTGCTAAGCTTTAAAGAATGAGACTAAATCAAGAAAACCCTAAGGCAGATCTAGAATTTATGGCAAAATCCCAGAAAGGATCCGAGAAAGCATTGCTATAGATAAGAGAAACCCTAAATAACCACTGACATGATAGCTTGTCAGAGATCTTCAAAGAGAAAGAATGCATCGAAGAAAGAATAGGAGACTTTGGCCTTGAATGTGTTCTATATGAGGAATCACAGGTGAATATCATGACAGAGAGCACTTGGGAAGCTATAGGGAGGCCTACTATGATTCCTTCATTAGGAGGGATAGGGTTATTCAGAGGAAATCTAGTAAACTTGTGTGGGAGGCTTGCCCTAATACCTGTGACTATCAATGGAGCTTCGACAAAAGAAGATTTTGATATTATTAAATTTATTGAAGACAATGCCCCATTTACCATGTTAATAAGAAAACCTTGGATTAATAGAGATCAAGCTAGATAGAAAGAAGAAGAAGAAGTTTTGGAACAGAAGAAGAAAGATTTAAAATATTTTATGACCAGAAGGATCGCACGCTTGATTAAAGAACATGAGAGCATATCAAGGATATTTAATGATAGTAACCTAGATGTCGAAGTTAAGAGAACACTAGAGGATCCACAGAATATTGAAGTACCTATCCCAGACAAAGAAGAAGTATTATCCAGGAACCCTAGGGAAGAATCTCAACAACGCACAGTGATTATGTTAAAAGAAGATAAGAACCAGAATGGAAAAAGAACTATCGAGACAAATCTCATTGGAAAAAAGAATAGAAAGTTAAGAAAGAAGAGGGGTAAGACTGAAAAGTTACAAGAGATTCTAGAGGAGGCCTCGGAGAAAGAAAAATTACAGAATTGGAGCTTCACCGAGATATTAGAAAAGTTGTTGAAGAAGTTTTGATCGACTTGATGACTGAGAGAGTCATGTTGATGTCTGAAGGAATCCAGGATTCATCCACAAGGACAATACAAGAATATTCATCCACTACTCAAGCAATACCATCCCGTCCAGCAGATGAAAAATGAACTAAGAACAGAGACGATCTTGTGAATTCCAAGCTGATTCTGAGCATTTTACCCGCCTATCTACCACCTCTGAGCAGAATAATCAATCGTGACAGTGTGACCAAAGAATTTGAGTACGCTTTGGTCACTATGTACCTCCCAAAAGGGATACACACAGTGCGTGAAGACCAAGATAAGATCACAGTGTTGAAGTTTAGCAACTTCAACCTCGGTGACCGAAAGGTGTAAAACATGCTCACCTAGTACAAGTATATAACCAGAACCAAGGGAAAGAACTCAAATATTGTCCCCTAGTCATGGACCATGAACCTCACACAGTCCACACTGCTCAATGTCATGAAGATTCCTCACTTCGGTAGGCACCAAGAAATGAACGCATGTGTCAAGTTTCTGTTATCCTGCTACCATGGTGGATATTTTTGGTTGAACTGTCGCATCACAATGGATCTGATGTTGATCAATTAGATCATAGGGCTAAGCATGCAAGGCCCTGACCCACATGATTTCTATCCTAGGAAAATCATGGATCGCGCTCTTGCGTAGAAGATTAAAGACACCTACGGAGATGTCGAGAAATAAATGTGAGGCTACAAGGTAGCCTATATCCAGAGCAGTGCAGTGCACCTAGCCTGTCAATTGATTGTAGGAAATTTAGTTCGCAAGAACCGACCCACCCAAGTGACTGGATTTGTAGTCGACCTCACAGGAAAGTGCACAGAGGGCCTACAAATGAATTGGGTGAAGTACCTCGTAAACTAGTTGGAACTGGACTAGAGGGAAGCGTAGGACCAAGGATATGGATTCCACTTCAGCTGGCTTCTCATCTTGATTGCTTTTATCGCATGGGAGATGCTAAAATGTGTGACCTTCCCAGACATCGATCCCTTTGAACCTTTGGCCGCGAAGTTCAGTACATTGTGGTACTCTAGTGACATGAAAAAGAAATGGAAATCAAATGTCGTATTCCACACTTATTACAACCAGCTGAAGACAACCATCTAGTCTGAGCCTTGTATAACCCCGAACACTCTCCACAGGTTCAACCCTTGATGAAATTCAATGCAAACCACCATTTCATCTATATCACAATGTGCGTTGATGAGAATAAACAACAGCTGCAATCAGACTACAAGATGACAAAGGAATACTTAGAAGAGATTACTAAGGAATGGTTGACAAACCTCCTCATCCTAGAAAACCCCGCGGAGCTATCTGATATTGACAGTCCAGAAGCAGTGCACAATACACCTGGATCGATCAAGACCAAGAAAAATGAAGAAGCTCAGGATGTAAGTAGTACCTCGGTGAAGACTGATTCTATCTCACCTAAGCAAGGAGGTGATGGTAGAGAGATAGATGGTGAAAAATTTGAACAAAAGAAAGGAAACGTTACACCGCCTAGAGACGAGGAGGACCCCTCGAAGAAAAGGAAGGTTGCCCCTCTGAAACCTTCTTCTAGGAAGAAGTTGAGAGAATCTATGACTAAAATGAAGCCCACCCTAACCTCAGACGAATTTGACTTCATCATCACATCACTGAACGATGCTTCATTGGAGATAGCAGAGAAGCAAGAGGTTCAGCAAGAAGAGATATACAATCGGATCAAGGTTGAACTTCAAGGAGTGCAGCATGCACTATAGTCCATCCGCGCAGTTTCCACTATGCCTCTGCCATCAGAAAAACCAGAGATGGGAGATGAGCCAGCTCAACTCCACCTGATCATTGATACAGTCAAAGCTCACCTTTGACGAGCATAGGAGGAGACAACACAAGCCACCCAGGCTTTAGCACAAGTACAAGGAATCCTTGAAGAGAAATGAAGTACTGCAAAACGAGAGAAGATTTCTCTCCAAGTAAAGTCCGATGAAGAAAAATCCCAGCTGCATAAAGAAAAGGAACAGTTGCTCATAGAGAAACTTGAAGTTAAGGAAATGGTCAACAGAGCACTTCGCTCTGTGATAGTTGTCAAAGTAAAGGCCGAAGAGAGAGTTCCACAGCAGGTGGTGCAACTTGAAGAAGTGCTCCAACAACTCCAGCAGCGCATCACAAATCTGTAATTACACACTGTACCCAAGACCCCGCGGGATGTAAGGGACCAACGAGAAGAAAATTCCTACAGTGCAGTTGACAGATTAAAATCTCTTGCATTGGAATGCAAGAAACTGAGTAACCACAATGCCTAGACATATGAAAACCTCACTGAGAACCTAGAGTTACAGAAACTGGAGTTGCATCTCCAGGAAGTGAAGAAGCACATAGATACACTATAGGTGCAACTGAATGCTTTGTCAGCTATAGAAATAATGAAGAGGTCTCAAGAACAATGCACAACTCAGCAGCAGATCCATATGCTTCAAAGCAAAGTGATGGATGTCACTCAATGACTTCAACCTGTGCAAGATAAGGCATGCCATTTGTTTATAGAGGTAGAGAGCTGAGGAGTAGAGTTAGAACAGGTTGTCACTACAATAGAACAATGCCTAGAAGGGCTAATGAATGACACAGTAATCTAGGAGTTCACTGAACAAGAGGCCACAAAAAAGCAACAAGTCCAAGCAGCTCGAGCTAAGCTCGAGGCATTCGAGGAAGAATTGCTCAGACTAGAGTGACTCGGGACGAGTCACATGTGAGTGTTGGGGGCCTGTTGGCCCTTGACCAAGTTTTGGAAGTTTCTTGGTCATGTTGACCTATTTTGGGACTTCAAAAACCTGTTAAAGGAGGAGCACAGGACGAAGCAGAGATCACGGTATGTCGGCCTCCTTTTGGGCCCCTTTTTGGAATATGGGAATATGTAACAGGAATGGGATGTCGGCCCATGGGTTTACCCATGTGTAGGCCTATTTTGTAATATATATATATATATATATATATATATATATATATATATATATATATATATATATATAGATGTCTAGGCCATATAAAGGAGGAGTATAGAAGTGCATCTATGTGATGATATGCTACGTGTTAAAGGCTAAGTGCTAGTACGAATTGTAAGGGATTTGTGTTGTAACAGAAGGAAGAAGGATCTAGCGAGCTACACAGATATTCTATCCTATGCAAAGAAGGGTTCTGAGGCTCCATACTGTAACTGATTGGCTGAGATAATAAATAAGAAGAGTTCATGGATGTAGCCCCAGGGTGGGGGTGAAACATGTAAACACTGTGTTATGTTCTTTGTGCTTTGTCTTGATGTGTTCACATGTTATTTTCTAAGTTCTTTGATATGTTTAGATAGATCTACTTCTGCTTTGTGCTTATGATATGTAAGAATATTAGATCTGATCAAGATAGTCATGGTTAGTGCTTGATATGCTCATTCTGATCCATTTATATATGTTAAGTGCTTAAATACTGTAGATTAGTGTGAATGCTGTGAAGCTCTGTTTTATCAACGAAGTGAATAGTGATTGCATATTGAGGAATTCACAGTGCTAAGAGTTGTATTAAGTGTTATAATCATAGATCTATGTCCCAGCTAAGGTTGCAGACACCTGAGTCTTGCAACCACCCCTGCCTCTAACTCTGGCTAGACTTCATCTGCTTCGCAGGTGTCACTGAAAGGGCTGGTATTTAGGGATTTGTTGGTGCACTTTTGTAGCATTGAGACCTGGGTTTTCCCTTGTGCCAACAAATGGTTCCTTTGTCGGGAATTGAAACTGTGATTGTTGGGAACTGAGAAAGAAGAAGATTTGTGTAAAGAGTTGACCTGGAATCTTTGTGCATAGATCTGTGCCCTAGTGCACAGTATTCAACTGGACTTATAAAGATCTGTGCTAAAGAAAGAAGGTCAGATCTGAAAGAAAGAAGCCCGATCTGAAGAAAAGAAGGTGGATCTGAAAGAAAGAAGCCCGATCTAAAGAAAGAAGATCAGATCTGAAGGAAAGAAGCAAGATCTGAATGCTTGGTGCTCTAAGAAAGGTAAAAGTAAGAATTTCTAATTAAAAGAGGTAAGATCTGCAAGTTCGACTACACCATTAAATTTGTCAGACCCTGACCCTTGATCAGTTTCGTAGGCTTTCTCTTGAGATCATATTCCAGCATGGTCACTATCCACTTGCCTCTTGTTGGCCCTTGACCAAGTTTTGGGATTTTCTTGGTCATGTTGACCGATTTTGGGACTTCGACAGCCTATCAAATGAGGAGCGCAGGACAAAGCGGAGATCACGGGATCTTGACCCTTTTTGGGATATGGGAATATGTAACAGGAATGGGATGTCGATCCATGGGTTTACCCATGTGTAGGCCTATTTTGTAATATATATATATATATATATATATATATATATATATATATATATATATATATATATGTTTAGGCCATATAGAGGAGGAGTAGAGAAGTGCATCTATGTGATGATATGCTAAGTGCTAAAGGCTAAGTGCTAATACGAATTGTAAGGGATTTGTGTTGTAACACAAGGAAGAAGGATCTAGTGAGTTGCACAGATGTTCTGTCCTATGAGAAGAAGGGTTATGAGGCTGTGTGTTGAAACTGATTGACTGAGATAATAAAGAAGAAGAATTGGTGGACATAGCCCCAGGTTGGGGGTGAACCATGTAAACACTGTGTTATGTGCTTTGTGCTTTGTGCTTTGTCTTGATGTGTTCACATGTTATTTGCTAAGTGCTTTGATATGTTTAGATAGATCTAATTCTACTTTGTGCTTATAATATGTAAGAATATTAGATCTGATCAAGATAGTCATGCTTAGTGCTTGATATGCTCATTTTGATCCATTTATATATGCTAAGTTCTTAAATACTGTAGATTAGTGTGAATGTTGCAAAGCTCTATTTTATCAACGAAGTGAATAGTGATTTCATATCGAGGAACTGATGGTGCTAAGATTTGTATTAAGTGTTATAATCATAGATCTGTGTCCTATCTAAGGTTGCAAACACCTGAGTCTTGCAACCACCCCTACCTCTAACTCAGGTGAGACTTCATATTCTTCGCAGGTGTCGTCGAAAGGGTTGGTAGTTAGGGATTTTTTTGTGTGTTGTTGTAGTGTTGAACCCTAGGTCTACCCCTGTGCCAACACCTCTCTTTCCTTTCAGGTCAGGTTGAGTCAGGATATCCTTTACTGAGTTGTTGGGTACATACGCAATGACATGGGAGTGAAATATGTATGTCCTGAACTCTTTCAAGGCCTTCACTAAGGTGTATGCTTGTTTTTCCATAATGGCATACCTTAGTGGAGCATCGCATAGCATCCGGCTGAAATAGGCTATGGGATTTTTGAATTTTTTCTCGTGTTTCTGCAACAACATGTCGACGATAGTGTGTTCTGAGGTGAATGAAAACATGATGAAATCTTTCATAAAGTCCGAGCTGGCTAGCACAGAAGAGTTAGTCAGCACCACTTTGATATCTTCAAAAGACTTCTTGGCCTCCGAGTTCTACTTTATCTCATTTCCCTTCTTGAGCATGCAGTTTATGTGCTTTATGATTTCTGCCAAGTTCAGGATGAATCTACTCAAGAAGTTTACTTTTCCTAGGAAGGATTGCACTCTTTTTTACTGCGTGTGGTTTCGATCTTCAGGATTCCTTCAACCCTGTTGGGTTCTATCTTAATGCCTTCCTTGGAGATAATGTGTCCTAACAACTTCCATTCTTCCACCCCGAAATGTGATTTCTTTGGATTTAGCGATATGCCGAACTTCCTGCACTTCTTGAAAACCTTTTTAAGTTTCATAAGTCTACACACAGTCTTATTTCGCCGCTCTTCTTTCTTACAGGTACCAAATTGGCTACCCATTTCGAGAATCATAAAGAAACAATAATTTTAGCTTCAAAGAGTTTCTTTACCTTCTTTTTGATCAACGACAGTAGCAGGGGATTTATTCGTCTCAGTTTCTCTTTGAAGGGCTTCTGGTCTTCTTTGAGAGGGATGACATGTTAGATAAATTTAGTGTCATACACCTTCAAATCATCATAGCTCCATGAAAACATGTCAGGGAAATCCTTCATGATTTTGACGTAGTCTTTCTTGACCTCTAGACTGAGCGTTTTCGATAATTTGATCATCTTTGGGTTTTCCTCAGTCCCGATGTTGCAATATTACACGTCTTCTATGCTTGCAGTGATATTGGGGTTTTTATCCACATCATTCTCATCAAATAGATTTTCCAGTGGCACTAACTCCTTTAGGATGATGTTTTTGTTCAATTGGATTATGTCCCTTCCCGTGATCTGGTTTTGGAAAGGGTCATCGTTACTATGTGCATCTTCACTCTCATCTTTGTCGCAACAACATTCCTTGTCAATGTTTGTATTAGCAAACTCGTCTCTCATAAGGAGGAATCTCTCCACCCACTTTTCGTCATAAAACACTTTCCAATGTTTGATATTATCACAAAATGTCAGCCTATTATTGGCCTCAATTTCATATTTTTTGTTTGGGAAGATGGGGATCTTAAAAACCGAGGCTTTGGTGGCCAACGTATCAGTGATTTGATTTTTCTCTCTAGGGATAGAAGATAGGTCATACTCTGGAAATCATTCGAGGTGGTCCAACACCAAATTTCTGTATGCTCTCAGCCTGGGTTGTTTGGTCTGATATACTCCCTTTACCTGATTTATGATCAACTCAGAATCTCCACGTACTGCTATCCTCTGTGCACCCAATTCTTTCAATACTTGTAAGCCCAAGATTAGTTCCTCATACTCATCCATGTTGTTTGTACATTCGAACATGAGTTTGTATGAACACAACTTTGTGTCAACCTCAGGAGGGATTATCCATACGCCGACACCTGCTCCTTCCTTACTGACAACTCCATCAAAATTCATGTTCCATGTTTTGTTTTCCACACAGTTTTTTGGGTCGGCGCACTCTGTCACTTGTCACACAATTTCCTCGTCGGTTGTCATGATTTTTTTTGGATCTTCCTCTTCAAAACTAAATTCATTGTAGAATATGGAACAACCGATATCAATGTCGATGGAGTATATATGATGATTATTTAGCTGTGTTTTACTACTTACCATAAAATTCAGCAACACCTCCCTGTATAGCCGCCTTTCCTGGCCAAAAATAGGAATGGTGGCGTAAGACATGTCCATTTGTAGAGTCCCATTCAACTTCGTTGCCCACGATCTAGACAAAAGCATGCCAAACTTAGGGGGAATGTCTTCCATGACCACATCCATGACCATGTTCTTCGAAGGAATTTTGGCCAACGACACAACTTAATCCTTGATGAGACCCAAGCACTTGAATTTCCTTGAATCAAAAGAGAAAAGGTCCTTATATGGCATGGTGATATCCAAACCCAAATCATCCATAATCACCTTTGGCATGAGGTGATGCGACGTGTTGGAATCTAGCATGGCATTGTGCAGGGTCATGTCATGGATTTTTAGACTGACATAGAACAAAGGGACATCCTCAGTATCGCTTGTCTCTTCAATGCACAGACCAAAAATAAGAGCAGGGTGATCGTCTTGGATGTTCAAGGTATCGGGGATCCCGTCCATTTTTAGCATATTGATGATCTACTCCTGATACTCCCTGTTTTTGATAATTTCATTGAATGGGATAGAGATTTTCATTTTATCCATTTCTTGCTCAAAGTTAAAAGGGGACAGACTCTCTCTACCTCTTTTCCATGCACTTCCTGTCTTGTTTCCAGTGCTTTTCTCGTGGCCTCCTCCTTTGAATTTGTCTTTTCAGCTGCATCCTTGGGTGGGTTGTCTAGCTTCTGTCGTCTTGTAGAAGGGGTGTCTGTCAGAGGTTTCCTTATGGGGTTTGTTTGTTGTGGCTTGGAAGGTGCGTCCTTGCTATGGAGGTTATATTTCTTCTGAACTACATGATGGCATTTTGATAGCCTTGTTTGAAATATTTCATCTCCCAGGAAAGTGCATCATTAGTTTCAAGTATCATATCATCATCTGTTTCCAGCAGGAAACCATCGCTCTGGATCATGTACCGATTGTGTTCGCCCTTTGTCAAAAACACATGCGGGTTCTTTTGATTGCAGCAATGCATTTGGTCTTCGAACATCTGATCAAAGTATTTGTCCACGTAGTTATTTTGGAACAAAGGTATTTTCTGCTGGTCTCCTTGATCTCTCTGCTCCTTTGGTTCCCTCTGTCTGATCTGAGGAACTTGATCCCTTTTGAGGTTTTTATTTCTGGGCTGGGGGTCATTTTGTTCTCGAGCAGCGGGTCTATTTCCCATGGACATTATTTCCATCATTTTCTCCATCATCTTCATCATCAAGTCAAAATTTTCTTCTGAGGACTGAGATGTCGATGACTGTGCATCTCCTTGAGGATTCTTATCTCCTCTGTTGAATCTTTGTTTGATATTCCCCGACGCCATCATTTTTACTTCGAACTTGATAGCATTACTCATTATAGCATATAGGTTTGTTGATCTTCTTTCTCTTAACAACAAGGATAAATCATTGTCAAAGGAGTCGGTGTAACACAAATGTGCATCCCCCAGGGGCATCTTGACTTCTGCAGGAATCGAGTTGTACACCTTCAAGAAATGAGATGAAAATTCTTGCACTACCTCCTCCGGTGCTTTCTTCATATTATTGTACTGCGTTAACAACTGAAAATGGTTTTTCTTGTCTCCCCATTTATCCAAGAAAGATGTCTCGAAAGTGGTGAAGTCTCGAATGCTTATAGGTAGGATGGATTTGAACCATTTTCTTACATATCCTGAAAATCTATGCTCAAACAACCTCATATTTGCATCTGCATAGACCACCTCCTCCAAGTCGATGAAATCGTTAAACCAATATAGGTGCCTCTAGGAAGAAACATTCCCTTCCATGTCATAGAGTCTGATTCTCTGGTTATAATTCTGAGTCAAGTCATGTAGTTGGATTTGCAGGACGAGGGGGGAGAACCTAGCAACCATGGCTCTAGGAGGGCTTGTGATTCGAGGGATATTATTTGATATCAGGGCTTGGAATCTCTTCTGGTCGAAAACTGTTTCATGTAAGATGGTTTTTGACTTAGACCTGAATAGAGTTTTCTCAAAATATTCTTCAAACTCAAGGTCGTAGATACTTTTCATGTCATCTTTGGGTAAGGATAGGCTTCTATCCAGGTAATAAAATGGATCCGGAGCTTTCTCTCTAGTTCTACGCAAAAAAAATTTGGGGTCGTACACAGGCTCTGTGGGGTTTGGGTTAGAATTTTCTCTGGTATAGATCATCTTCAGAGCTAGGGTTCCTAAACTGTGCTACTTGGAGCTACTGGTCTTTTGGACTGGAGTCACTAGGGTAAGGGTTTCAATCGATATAGATGTTTGTCCCTCTGTTACCCTCAGGGGTCAAACTGCAACGTTAGTTATTCTCCCAGAGAAAATCTATTCAATTTCATCCCCGACAATGGCACCATAATGTTAGCACTTTGTAAATCTGTTTGGCTAATAAATAGACGATGAAGGTAACTTTTTCAACCGACTTTGAGGCCTGAAACTAGCCTTTCAGATCTAGAGATGGCTTTCTTGAGGGGCGTGATCTCTACTCGGGATATGGATTTTAAGGTAGTGGCTAGATTTAACACCTTTGATATAATGGTCTTTGGTTATATTGGCGCAAGAAAATAAGACATGGGCTATGGATTTGATTCAATAAAAACAGCATAAAAAAATGACTTTGTGATTGAACTTTGAGAGGATAAAGGCTAGGAGAGCAACAATCTTCAATGAAAAAAAGTAATGTGTGGCGAGGAAAACATACAGGAAGTAACTCAGAGCACCGTTGCGGGTGAATTCGGAGTTAGCTTTCAGAAGAAAATGTTTTGTCTAAGTGGCATGAACAAGGGGCGTTGCAAAGTGAATCCACAGGTTCGAAAATTTGTTCTGAAATAAACAGAAAAGGATATGAATAAAGATAACAGGAAGCACATATGCAAGGAAGGGAAAACAATACATCTAACTGTTACAACTAGAATCTTCATGTCAAAGTTACATGACCTTTGCATTAAATTTCGATAGAACTCAAATTACATACAATAGCTATTGCCTATATCAATTTTTCCAACCAACCTAGCTTACATTGAAAAGATGAAATATATAAACAAGGGCCCCGCTTGGGGTACCTTGATTTCTAATTGCTAGCCCTAAAAGCTAGGAAATTGAGTAGTATGCGTTAGAGACTCTTCTCATGACTGTTAGGACCACATATTGTACCCTTTTTGCCCATACTTTTTTCCATTATTATACCCTTCATCACCTGTATTTTGACTTATACTATCATTTCACCTAATCATTCCAAGGTACACAACGTCCTTTCTCATTATTATATGCTTAATCCGTTTTGCATAATACTTTACATTACTTTTGAACCTAACCATTGATTAGAAGTGCATAAGTATCCATATTTGCAGAATAGTATTCAAGGCCGACGCTGAAACAGAGAACTGCCCAAAGCCGCTGTTGAACTGATGCTGAAACACGNAAGCTGCTACACAGTCCAAGGATGCATATGCCGAAACACGAAGCAGCTACACGGTTCGAGGATGCAGATGCTGAAATACGGAGCTGTCACTCAGTTCAGAAGTACAGATGCTGAGACACAGAGGAGGCCGCCACGATGCTGAAACACGAGTCCTGACAGCTAGCAGACAAAGCCGACACAGTCAAGAGCGCAATTCACGTGGCTGAACAGCTCGTGAATTGCGATGCTGAAACAACATCAGCAGCTATGAGAAGAAGCCGTTACACCAGCCGTAACAGCAATACCTCGTTCAACTCCTGTATTAGCATTCGGTTGTGTGAGAATAGGACACCCTATGCTGATTTAGAAAGAAGATCTGAATTAGTGTAGGGGCCAGATGTGCTTTGTAATGATTGTATCGATGGGATTTCTCCTTTAAATTTAGGGGAAATCACCATTCGAGGATCCAAGTTTTTATGT